>JAUMTS010019134.1:0-11433 GCA_032273385.1 Ophiopholis aculeata | reverse complement strand
GACACATGGTTTATTACAAAATGTTGTCAAGGGCTACATGCATGGCTACCTCAGGCCAGGTCTTAACAAAATTACAAGAATCTATAACAATGATGTAAGTGGGAAGATGGCTTTTGGCCTGAAAATGCCAAGCATAGTAAGCGAAGCTCTCTCGGCTCACGGGATCAAAGTCGGAGGGGTCGAAGGGGCAGCACTGGCCCAAAAATGTGGGTTTTACATGGTATTTTTTGCATTTGAGGGGCTATTTGAACACAGTTTACAGCTCATTAGAACAGGTTAGGGTTGGACTCTATTTTCTCCATTCAGAGCCATGAAATTAGTGTAGAATCTCTATTATTAATTTTTTTTTAAAAATTGGAGAAATACAGAAAGGCCTGAATTCCAGCAATTGCCGAAACTGTTACATCCCTGCTATAAACTTTCACGTCATGTCGTACATGCATGTATGACAAGGTCTAATAAAAAAAAAGAACTGATAAATTCTAAGACCTTCAAAAGATATTAATGTTAAAATTAGTCGGATTAGATTAAAATGAGCCCATGTCAAATGGAAAGAAGTATCTTGTATGATAACTGTTTGCAAGAGGGGTTTGGTAGCATAGTAAGCTCATAGTAGTACTTCCCTTGCTTCGCCCAACCGAGACCCGATTTGAATGGGTTATGGTGGCCAATTGTGTGTTTATGGAACTCAGATCAACATCAATGATACCGATTGGACTTTGTAGTGAATTCAAGGGAGAACTGCCATTGACATTGTAGGGTAACATGGTGATGTGTCTTGGTAAAGCCCTACTTTTTTTCAGGCCTCTCTAACACTCATAAGACACCCTTTTTTTAATCTAATTCCCGTTCTGAAGCCCAAATTTGGAAAATCTACATGTTGTTTTGGCTAAATAAGTAGACCCTTGTTTTGAAATATCACGGGGCACATACCTTCCTAAACAAAGCACGAGTGCCCCAAACCCCGGGCCCGGATTGAATTTATATCATGCCGATTGTATAATAAGGAATGTTTCAAAACTAACTATGGTGTATGACATGATATTCAGCGATTGTTGTGATGAACTAAATTTTTTATGTTGTTCTTAAAGGGGCAAGGTCCGATTTTTCAAACTCCAGTTTTCTATTCCATTTGATGGGACATCACTCAAGAGACAATAATTTGAAATTTCAGTTTAATCGGTCAAACCATTTTGAATTACAAATCATTTGTGTTGCAGTTGCCTATACTTTACAGCTGACCATGGTAACCATAACTGGGCATGTTTTTACTTATATCTCCCAAATGGACACACTCAAGCTGTACAATTTCACCTGAGTAATGAGAAAAATATAACTACTAGTAATCTTTTGACACCAAAATCTCACAAAGTTTGATAAAAAATTAAAAGATCAGATTGGGCCCCTTTAACCCCCCTTTATGAATATTGTTTTATTATTCAACAGAGTTTGTCACCCTTGGCACATCCTGCATGGAACTCAGCTAGTCTCCTGTACCAAAGCCAATCAGTGACATGTAGAAGATTGGCAAAGCCGGTAATACAGTCACCAAAGAGATCCTTTTATAGGATGCTCAATGCAGTTTTCAACAAGTAAGTTTAAAGGAGTTGCACAATTTCATTTGAGGCTAACATTATGATTAAAAACATCAACATTATTATAGGTTAGTATAATGATTTTAGTCGGATATTGAGGTGTTTGCAAGTAATGACGGAATTGAAAATTTGAATAAACGTATGGATATTGCAGTGATTAATTTGTTATCGTGAAATAAATAAAGTTCATGGGTGATAAGATAAATACGAACATTCTATTTTCTCCATATTTGGAATGCATCTATATATATGCACCCATCTTTGACTTGGAAATATTTTAATCAACAACTTAACAACTATTATGAACATTTAACAAGAAAGCATATTGTACTTATGAAGTAAGAAAGATGAATACTAATATGATAGATTATTCAAGCTCCAACTCCGCCTCTGATCGGTAACATTAACTCACCGGATTAAAAACAAACTACAAGGGAAAACAGTGTCGCTGCTAAAATAATCTAAGAATTCACAGAATTTTATTCCAGCTATTTAGAATTGTATGTCTTGATATTTAATTTCATAACCATAAACTTAATCCATCTCAGTCATGTCATTTCCATTTTAGAGCAGATAGGTTCTATACTCAACACTCTCAACGCTCAACGGACAACATTTACCCCTTTTTTATATAGCATTAATGGCATTGTGTGTTGTTTTAATATTGGAAATATAGAGAGATGATATATAACGAGGTCAATAGATAGAGCAAAGATGAACCATTCAGAGGCTAGATTATGATCCAAGATATTGGCTAAGACGCTATGTTTGCCCAGAGCTATGTGCACTGTGCAAGTACTACCTAGGCAATTATGAAATGAAAAACCTATATAGTAGCTGTGTACTACTGCAGCTTGTTTAATGAATACGCAAAAACAATACCGGTACAAGACGTATTTATTACGCTCGCTTCAGATCTAAATTTACTTAGAAATAAAATAAGCAGACAAAAACTGCGCAATCCAATTTTATTTTCAAATATACAGATATTTAAGAAAATCAAATCAAAACAGCTTGAAGTTAACAATGTTTAAGAGAATTAATGGTTAGCATATTTTTTTCTGACACAACTCGTTGTATAAAGCTCTTTACGATGTCAGCAAATCGTGTATCCTCCTAGGTATCAATTATTCCAATTTCATTTTTCTTCAATAGAACAATCAAGTGGGATGATATGATTCAATATTTGAGTGCAATATGATTCCCTCTGTGTAACTATAGCTAATGTATATCCATCTTTTTAATATATTACCAAATAGTTAATTCCCTATTGAGCAACATCCGTGGCGCTAAAACGTCTCTGCAGTTCTGATTTATCATCGAGTCACAAATAAAGTGTTGGAATTTGAGCTCTTAGAGCGAGGAAAAGAACCAAAGCAATTATTACCAAAGGTTTCCTGCATTAGCTTCGATGAGTCGCTTATAGTGGTTATAGTATGGTCGATGCACCAAGTGTACGTAGTTCCATTTCCCATATGTATTAATTGCCCAGCTTTACTAAAAAGCAACGCTGAGATTAATGTAAATTTACAATCACCAGGAGCACCGCGCAGTAAGAGTTGTCTTACGTACACAGTGCATCATTCTTTTATTACTGCTCAATCGCTAATACGTAAGTTCTATTTCTACATATTTGCAGTGAGATTGCTTAGAATGATGAGAGTACCTTGCTGCCCTATGACTGTGCCCCGGGCATGCCACAGGGAGAAAAAAGTCAATCTCTACATTTCATCTTCAAACGGAAGCACCACCATCTGCCAGGCTATATGAGTAACTATACACACTGAGCTTAGGGAAAAGTGTGCGGACTACTCCCATGCGTCATCTAAATGAATAGGTAACAACGACCAACTAAGCAACGTGCGCACAGAGCTATTTGACATCATTTGCAACGATTAAGTCGACTTGGTTACTTGGTGAAGGTGTAAAGCTACGCCTTGTAGTATCACACTATCGAGCCTCGTGTGTGAGTAGGCTCTTGAGCTACCGGCTCTCTATATCTCAACAGAAGGATTTGTATTCTGTTACAGTTTTTGATAAGATTGTCAGACAGTCATGGAGCAATTTAAATCAGGTGTTTCGAGTGTTTGGCGGACTACGACGGGTGTGATTCGTGATTGTGTGCCAATGAGGGTTCAGGAAGACACCTTACCGATTATCTCGGACGAAGAGGAAACGGCTATTATTGCTACAAAGAAATCCCGCAAACAACTTGCGAGACTTAGTGGTGCTGTATGCGGAATAGAATTTTGTTACGCGGCGGAGACAGCTTTTGTTAGTCCTGTTTTGCTTCGGATAGGTATTCAAGAGCGATTTATGACAATGATATGGTGCCTGAGTCCATTGTTGGGATTCTTTACCATGCCCCTGCTGGGGTCAGCTAGTGATCGTTGTCATTCAAAATACGGACGGCGCAGACCTTTCATCCTTTTACTGTCAATAGGAATATTTATAGGATTGATACTTGTACCTTACGGTTATACCATGGGAAATATCTGCGGACATCCAAGCCATCCAAAAACGTCCACAACCCTAGGGCCAATAATAATTGATACAATAGACAATAGTTCAATTTACGATGGTTCACCTTCTCCAACTTTGGACAGTGTTACCATGAGCATGATATATGAGTCAACACCGACAGTTGTACATGCCTGTAGCACGGTGTTCACGATCATCGGCGTCGTGTTACTGGACTTTAACTGCGATGCATGTCAGTCACCAGCAAGAGCCTATCTCATTGACGTCACTGATCCTAGTGATCACGCAAGGGGTCTGGCAACCTTCAGCTTTATGGCTGGCCTTGGAGGTGCAGTCGGATATATGATCGGAGGAATACCTTGGAAGCCACCTGAGGATAATGACCCGATTAGCGGTCAAGTACGAGTCGTCTTCGGTATTGTGTTAGTCATATTTGTATTTGCAGTTGCCCTAACTTTAACAGCTGAAAGAGAGAAAACTTTGTTTGAAATTTATCCCCATGAAAAGAGGAAAAGGAAGAACCTAGAATTACAAGAAAGTAGGGAAAACGTAGAGATGGGGATCTTAGAGCATCAAAAGACATATGGATCTCAGAAAGAAGGCACTGTCTCCAACATGGAGATTAATTCAATCGGTATGGGACCAGAAATAAGCACAGGGGCCACAAATCATATTTCAAACCACGCACCACCTATTCCAAACGGCACACAAAGCACCCCCAGATACCAAACCGTATCAGAATCAGATTTGGAATCCATAGCTACCAAAGATTCGGATGAATTTGAGTTTCAGCAAGATATAACAATGATGACCTATATTCTATCCATTGTCTTTATGCCAAAATCACTCCGCATCCTCTGTATCACCCATCTCCTTGGCTGGATGTCGTTGTTATGTTACTCTTTATACTTCACAGACTTTGTGGGAAGAGCGGTCTATGGCGGGGATCCATATGCAAGACCTGGATCTCATAAGCGGGATCTGTATGCAGAGGGAGTTCGGATGGGGTCAATAGCGATGGCTATGTATTCTGTTACGTGCTCCATCTGTTCGTTTATGGTGGACAAGATCATCTTGAGGTTTGGTAAGTTGAACATAGTTATCATATTTTATTATGTTTTTTAATGTTTGTCTTACTTTTAAAACTTTGCAATTGAGTTTCAAGTTGCCCGTATGTTTATGAATTTAATAAACATATCTTTACAGAGTCATCAGAGGAAGGCACGGGCGGCCTAAATGTCTCAATCAACCTAGTTATTTGACCTCAGAAGCCAGAGCTGCACCTGACAAAAGCTTGACAGTTTCTTACCTGCTTATTTGTTCGACAGCAAACCCGATTAAACCTAACAAATTATCTTCAGTGATATTGCAAACATCCGTCATGGTGAAGTAACGCTAACAACAAGAGCCATATCTAAAAATATACATTCAAAGATCGCCAGATTTGATAATAGCTAAAAGTGTTGTTTGCTTTGATTGAATTCCAACATACATTAAAATGAATTAAAGTGCTCATTAAGGGGCTCTATGTCGCTTTATGCGTAGAAATTGTGAAACACTGGGTACGGATGAAAATGATAACATCTGTCTTAAAAGGCAAAACAATAATGTAGTCCGAGCCTGACCTATTCTGGGTTTCTCAATGGCCATACTACATGTATGAAGCACGCAGACATAATGACTGTATCGCGACGTTATATAACACTTTGACGGAATGATATACATCTAAGGTCATTCGTGAAGCTGTTATTGTCCCTTAAGCAATATACATGTTATATTGATGCCATCTCCCTACTACAGAACAAGGTGAACACGTGGTCTGATACTACATACAAATGTAATTAAATGGTCGACATTAGACTCCACAATATAGTAGTAATACAAAGAAGTAAGAAACATACCAATACTAAACATGTACTAAGAAGTTATTGCAATGTCTATGGAAATCCAATTAATCAGCCACAAATGCTACATGGGCATGCATTTTATAAGCCGTAGCAAATTAGCATGCATAATTGAGCTATTGTCAACCAACTGGAAGTATATACCTCTTTTAACCGACAAGGAACACAACGATAGAGTCATATGACATATACGGGTAATGGTCAGGTTATGGATAAGGCTTAATGTAGAACGTTGGTTGACATATCTCAAACTGACAATTTAGTTTAATGTGCTTTCAGAATGAAGCACTTAGTTTAATGTTTAACTATGATCAAAACAATACGACCACTTCTGTTATTTATTCCCCCACCCAAAGAGTAATATTTCAGGTAAAGCATATCCAATCTAACCATTGCCCTAACCCCATGCTTTAATTCAACCTCGATTTAAACAAAATATACCAACTTGTACATACTATTTTTAATCTGAGATGGACAGTGTATTCTTCAAAATATGCGCATTCATAATTATTCGGTCTGGCTAATGAGGTTTTGTGAACAGCAGGCAAAAACAAGGATGTAATTTGTCAAACGCGAAACCTAATTTGCATACCATTGATGACTATTGTTCCATGACGACCTGATAATTAACTTCATAGAAAGCTGGTGATATGTTGCTACTTCTAATAATGTTAGGTGTTATAATACACATCATTCATAATAGGTGACAAAATGTGATAATTAGCTTTTGTATAAAAAACAAAGAAAATAAGTTAAATACTTTTGAATTTTTAATTTTGGAATGAGTTGGCAACGGGTGTCGGTTTATTGCCTGTTTGTGGGGCTCGACCAAATCTCTCATATCTAGAACTGTTATTATTAAGCTGAGCATACATTTTCATTTGATATCACGATTAATAATGTACATAACACGATACAACAACAGTCACGCCACATGATACAACGCTAAAATCCGACAATGATATACAATTTGCCAATGTCATTAAATACAGAATGAAAAAACAACACCTCACCACTGGAAGGCAACATTGTTGCAAAATTCAACACCATTTTTCATTAACCCGTAATTATAGCGTTCTTTTATAACTTAGATAATGATGATACCGGGTTAATGTCGATATTTATGATAACGAGTAAATCTCATCATTTCAATTATAATCAAGCTATGGCTTATGCATTTTGCACTTCCAAATATTGATGCAGTAATAATGCAAAGTATGGTATTTGTTTGGTTGTCTGTCTGTCCGTCCGTCCGTCCGCCCATCCATTCGTTCGTTTGTTTGTTCATTAAAAGACAGATTTGTTATTTATTACAACAAATTGTAAAATACTTTTACATTCATGGGGTATCTCTGTTAAATCCCACACAAGTGATACAAGAAAGACAAGATCAAGAATTCACAAAATATCACTTGTGCTTGAAACCATGCAGCTAGTACTTTTGCTAACCAAACAAGACTATTGTTTTAAAGCAAGACATGTCATATTTTATTGCATTTGCTAGAAGAAAAACAAGTAGCTAATACAAATGACTTCATTCATAACAGGTTGTCTTGAATTAGTAGACACGCCACGAATTATACAATTGATGCATTTTGACATTGTATTTTCTGTTTCATATCTTGCTGCATTAAAGGCAATAGACGTTCATAATAACATCGCCGTAATTAAATCGGTGTGCTCTCTTTATATTTATACTAGTTAATGGCAGTTATTCACTTGTACCAACTTAGATAATTTTTAATTGTTTATAGAAACCATGACCATGATGACTTTCATGTCATTCCAAAATAGCGACAGATCACCTACCTCCCATTGAACATAGACATGGTGAATACATTCTTGGGTTTTAACCAAACGGCGAAATTGTATCAATGTGATAAAGGCCAAAGCAAAGAATTATAATAGCTCTCGTGGTTTCAAGAGTATATAGCAGGAGCAAATGCTTATTAGTTGGGTTTTAATCAAAACTCCTAAAAGTTGTGTAGATTAATAACGACGCTACGAGCACTTACAGTTTAATCAGAAACTATAGTTTAATATATCGTGAAACATTGCCTTTTCTAGTCGTATCTTGTTACACAAAAATGTAATAGACGTAGGACAACTGTAAATAAATCAGAGTGCTCTGCTACAAAGGAAAACTAGACTAAATAATCTAAGTCATTATTTAGAATTTACATTTTATTGTGAAAGGTTTCTTTTTCGTTTTATCAAAGTTATTTCCAAAGTTAGTGCACTTTTTAAGCACAATGAAACAGCTTTCATTTGTTGATTTTTTTTTACAGATAGCATTGATCATGTCATCGTAAAAACCATGACTAAACTAAGTATGTAAAGTTCATACAAGTATATTCACAACTAACAACTTAAATAATAAATAATTGTTTACAGAGACATTGCCCTATTATTCCAAAATATTACAAGATTGGAACTCTCCCAGTGAATGAATCTTTAATTGTTGCCAGTCAAACCACAGTATTGTATCTAGAATTCTCATTAAGTGGCTGTTGTCTACTCATTAGAATAAGTAGCTCGAGCAAATGTTTTCATTACTTACGATATCTGTGAATTAGTAGGGACGCCAAGAACACTTACAGATTGATGAATCGCTATACATTGCTTTCTCTATACATATCGAATTACACAATGCGTAGAAATGAGAATAATGCCGCAAATTGTGATTTGTGGATCAAGATGTTTTCTGAATCATCTAAGAAATTAGGTTAATTGCAAGATTTAAACATTCAAAATATTGCATTTTTCCTAAAAATTATTCTTGTTAATTTGATCAGAAACAGTTTAAGAGCTTCAACATTTTAAACTTGTTAGTAGAAAAAAAATCAATGATGGAAATTCATGTTGCGTTTCATTATTGTTTCTGTATACTAAAGTGCTTGATAAGTTATGATTTGCTTTGTAAATATTGTTATAACTCAGCATTTGTTGCGATGACGATATGTTTTAAAAATAAATAAAACTGTAACTTTTCATTTATTTTTGCATCATTTGTGGCTTAGTATCTAGGGCAAACGTTTTTTAGGCTTTCGTTTTAAATGTTTTAATTGTATATCAGTCATTGGTATTGCAATTATTTTTAATTGTTTAAAACATAGTGTGCTTCTTTTTTATGTCTTAATTGTAAACTACTTGTTTAAATATAAATTGTGTTTATATTATTTATATTAATTTTGTTTTGCAAACGCTTACAACTCTTAAATAAAACGTTTAACCATGCAAAGATTCATGTAGACTTACCATGCTTACTGCTTTACTACACAATTAATACGTGCGTTAATATATGATATTTCTTCGAACATGTCATAGGATGTTAAATGATAAGTATATAGAGATCATATAGAACAAGCTAAGCTTTGTTATAATATTTCAAGTAATTAAAAAAACAATCGCTCTGCTATAAAACCTTGTTCTTTCTAACCATATAAGATCAGGGAATAAAAGTGTCGACGGAAGAAAGTTGGTTTCTCAAGAAAAACAAAAGATGACACATGTATTTGCATGCATTAATATGTAAACGCTTGTCATAATATTGTTCTAATGTAAAGGCATGAACGAAGCGTTATCTTTTTGTCACCAATGACGAGATGAACGCGGTTAATGTTTTCATTCATAACGACTCACTGGAATCCATTTAAATTCGAGAAATGCATAGAAAATTAGACGCCATTAATTTTATCTACATACGTTAGCACATTTTATGCTATTTACATGCCGCATCTTAAACTGTACTAAAACACGACCCAGTCCGCACGTAGAACTACCTCAAAACAGTAAGATGTTTTAAACATAATCGCCGAAGATATGGTGCAGACTTGGCTTTCGTCGTATTTTCTGATTATTTAAAGCTTAAAAAAAGGTAAATTATGAAATTGATCAGTTATATATAGGTTAAAATCTAAGTTATGACTTACATTATAACAATTGAGGATTCTAAACTAATTTGGTGTGCCATTTAACGAGACGGTGATTTGCTTTTCAAGGTTAGATCGGCATATTTAATGGGTAAATTTGAGTCAGCCATTCAGATAAACACATTAATTCGTCTTTTATCATCTTGTGTAGAAAAAAGTCATTGAAAACACCAGAGGACATGAACGGCTTTGAATCGTATTTTCCAAGCTATTTATGGTGCAAAATGTTTATGGCGTTCTGTCAGATGATTCAGGAAATTGCGTTTCCACAGTGGTGCACAGTAACATAAAGAGGAACAAATGTTTTATTACCGCCTTGTTCTTAGCTTTTTTAAAAGACATTATTGTAAATACATTAACACATATGAACACCAGTTAAGTCTCCTTCACTTGTGCATGTTTCCGTTTTTCTGAGATAACTTTCCCGACACTTTCATCTTTTCCAAGTCTTATTATTTCCTTTTCATGTCTCTCTTTACACGCCTCCCCTCGGAAGTTGTACCTTCCAGCTTCTCCAATTGTGTCTCTTTCAATGTTTCTAACATCATGTTCCTATGGTGTACTGCAATGTACAGAAGGTCATTTTAGTGCAATGAACTCGGATTGATATTACACCCTGTGGAAGTTTATGGTAACACTAAGCTGGTCGATATCTAATTCAGAACAAACAAAGAATGGATCACTTATAACCTTACAACAACGAACTGTGGTTTTATATTATGCCCTTTAAAGTAAAAACAGTACTAGTGTTAATGCATTTCATGCTGGCTTCTTAAACATTTTAAGACCTCATAACCCTGAAAGTGGACCACATTGTCAGGTCTTAAAATGTTAAGGGAGTGGGAACGTGGACCACATTGCGGGCACCGGGCACATACGCACATTCTTAGACGATTTATTACCCGCAAAATGTCAAATCACCGATCGAAACGTGTTACGGAAGTTGGAACAGGGCTATCTGACTAACTTCTAAACCAATACCGGGCTTATTTGTACTCGACTAAATGCATGTTTCATGCTTAATCTAATGATCGTAATGAAAACTTGAGTTTTTAAAATCTTTCAATGTTTTTTGTAATTTGTGACATGTCGTCTGCACTTGACACTCGCGCGGAGGTTTAAGATGGATGGCCACAAAAGATCATACCTAAAATTTAATTCCATGGTCATAAAGTGATTGACACCCATAGTAACAAACTATAATACATACCGCTAATGCTAGGCGGGAAAAACATTTAAACATTATGGATGCAGGTTTTGCTAATTCCACAATATACAGCTGGCACACAATGAAACACGGCATGTTTTGCAGCCAACATTGTTCTCATTTCCGACAATTCCAGAATATTACTGAAGTATACATTTTGTTGCTAGGTCCTTGCCCTTTATTTTGAAATCTCGTGTGTAAAAATCGTGTGAGAAGTGATCAAGATAGAAGGCTCGAAACACCCGAAAGTCGAAAACCAAAAATGACACTTTTAAAACCTTTTCAATGTGCTGAACAACACCCGGCGTTGAATA
>JAUMTS010019023.1:0-11438 GCA_032273385.1 Ophiopholis aculeata | reverse complement strand
GAAATAGTTATTGGGCAATCCAACAATCTCCTGCCTACAATTTAATTATGATATTAGGCTCACTAATAGTATCTATATGATCGTGTATAAAAATAAATAAAATAAGAGAAACAATAAGTTGAAAAAAACCACCGAAATGTGTTCACATTTTGAGTCATCAAGAAAAATAGACAAAAAAACTGAAAACAGTGCTTGCGGTTTGGTGTTTATATAACATATATGATAAGAAGTTTCATAAATAACAATATTGCTCTTTTTCGTTAGTCTTTCTGTTTTTATAACAAACATTATGCATTTTGTTACGGTTGTGTTATGACCTGTTTTGCTTTGACTTCAAATAGGTATTTTTCGTTTACCTTGTTTGATTGCTGTTCTTATTCTATTTATCTTTTATTTATTTATTTATTCATTTTTCATTCATTTATTCGTTCAATTATTCATTCTTTCATTACAAGTTAGTTTGTTTGTTTGTTTGTTTGACATCGACATGGTAATTTTAACTTTAAAAGTTGCTGATAATTGACAATTTAACTCTATTCGTTTGATTTGTCCTGCTTTTGATTTGATTTGCAAACAGAATACACTTTTAATCAATATCTACGACTGCCTTTCATTTATCTGTTTAAAGGCAGTTGGAAGACCCTAAGAACCGAAAATACATGTACAGTTGTTAAAGTTGAATAGCACTCCGAAATAACGCAATAGCTTTTGTGTTTACCTGATAATTTGAAAATACATTTTAGTAATTGTGTTAGTAATTGTGTAAGTGATGTTGTATGTTTGTATTTTTTGCAACTGTAAGTCCAGCAATAGTTCATACATCAACTTCAAGGTTGAGATGAGGGAGGTAGCGTGGGTACCGCCATCTCCATGCCCAAATACGGTCATCAACTACAAACAAAAACAGGGTGTTGTCTCGATGCGTGCGCATCATGCTGGGTGAGGTCAAGTTTACGCCCTATCTGATCAATCTTGTGTTTATACCTGACCAAAGTCATGCGTGTGATTTATGTAAAATGTTTTCATGTGGCTTTTCTGTTTAAAGAGACGGGCATGGTGCTTTTTCATGTTTAGACAAATTTAGAAAATGTTAGAAGGTTTAAAAGAATTTAGGGAGTTTTTTCAGACAAAGAAACATTTTAGTTCATGGTACACATATTAAAGACTTTGACGAATATGAAATATCTACGTCAATTTGGGTAATGTGCGCATTCAGCCTATTTAAATACATTTCTTTATTAATTATCGTTTTCATTTACTAGTATACTGAACAGAATTTACGTATCAAATTTCATTTAATTTACAAGTTTTCAAACAAAATGAAAACAAAACGCATGAAATGAAAATTCCTCCGCAATCGTTTCAGGTTATATATATTTGTCAAACATGATCTGAACTTCATACTTTGATTCAGCTTGTACATTTGGGGTATTATGTGAGAGGCATCAAACAAACGCTTCAACATGTCGGTATTCCTCGGCCTTCCCGTGCATAATTCAATAGATACAAAAGTACAACTGTACCTTTACGCATAATACACTCTTGAATCAGTCTTCTCAACACATCATGGGCTACCGCAAAAAATTACGACTTAGGAATTGGTTAAAGTCCTTATGTGAAGATTATTCTGTCATAGTGTAGTGTGTTAAATAATAAATCATTAACAAAAAATATCCTGATACTTATTACGCAATTATTATATTAGTGCAATCAAAGTGCAATTGGTTACTCAAATTATTCTTCGTGATAAATAAGATTGTTAAAATGTTACATGTAAGTTGTCACGTTGAAGTTCAGACCCACAAAGCCCTGTTAAACTTGGGACCAAACGATGCTACGAACTTGTTTTGTTCCAGATCGTGCCTACGGTGCCAGGGGGTGCGTTACCTTGTCGTGTTTGTCAACGGTTTTCTTTATCTTTATGTTTTGCATCAAGTATCAAATACTACTGTATCTCAGGTTTCCATGTGATGTCATCCTTGATCTAAATATAATGCAACTTGAGACTGTTGTTAAAAGGAACAACATTAACTTTTTCGAACAACTTCATCGTGTTCATCTGTTTCTTGAAAACTCGCAGGCGTTTCACTATAATTGCTTTTATATTCACATTCACAAGTAAAATGTATATGATCATTAGATATAGGGAATTACTAAACATTGGTCAGACGATATAGCCATGCAACAGTTTGGGTTTTTTTCTTTCTAAGATTTCCCACAATTCGCGACATGCGCTAATTTTAATTAACAATAAAGCACAAGTAGTATGTTAAGTTGTTAACCCAGTAAAGACTCATATGTTTGAGGCTTTCCAAAAAAAAATTTCGCCAACAATTATAATTATGATCGCCAACCATTTTGTTTTTAATTAAAAGGTGATTTAGTCACATTGCGCCCATGCGTCTTCAATTTAAATGTCATTCCATTTTAGATGCTTCTCTTACTTTTAAGTTTAATAAACGAGTAAACCGGTGTTATGAATTACAGCGTCCTAATGCTAGAATGTCCGGATGACCATTCAACTGTATAACGTATTCGGTACAAAATGAACATGCATCATTTGTTCCACCCGGTCAGCTTTATTCCGTTGGGGAGGACACTCACATTTGTTACATCGACGTAAATTAAGATAAGGACATGCAAATGAACATTGTTGAAGCATTTTACGACGATGACTACAAACATCAATAACAATAAAAGTTTTCAAAATAGTAAATTACCAAACATTTTACCGTTCCCTGCAAAATTTCTTGTATATTTTCATCATACGTCCGACTCACGTGTGCCACGCGACAGACAATTACCATGATAATGTTACGGGAACGGTTCACGCTGAAAAGTGGAACAACAAACTTTAAATAGAAATGATAGAATATATGCATTATGTCAGAAGAATTCGAAACATGAACGATATTTTGGAATAATAATATTTGAAAATCGGATAAGAATAACAATATCCCTGATAACAACATGAGGCCAATGTTAAAAACGTACCTTTGAATGTCGGGCCATCAGCAAAACATTTTACGCCTCGGTAAAAATGTTATAAACATTCCAGTATCGGGTTCCATAATCTTGTCATGTGATGGATAAACAGCGAGTTAAGGGATGTGAGTTAAGGGTGAGTTACAATGAGACCATTCGGAAGAGTAACAATAAGATCACTCAGGCGAGTTATCTTAATTCCTATAATTCGACGACACCACCGAGTTACGATAAGATTGCATAGGCGAGTTACAAAACGAACACGTTGGCGAAGTCACGAAGATAATTGTGTAACATGATGATATAATTTTACTTTGATATGTTGAGATGATATGATTATATTTTAAACCGCAGAGCACGTATCATTGAAGCATGATCGGGATAACCTTGGTACTGTTACATCTTTAACTTGTATCTGTTTTAAACGTTGGTGTGTTTCTCTGTAATTTGTCTCTCTCCTTACTGTTATTGAGTGGTCTTATTGTGTTAAAAAAATATAACTCACCTTAAGTAAGGGTCTTATTGTAGAAAATAACTCGCCTGAGTAGTATTATCGAACTCGCCTCAATGGTTTCTTTGTAACTCTCCAATAACTCGCTGCTACTTCACTCGCCAAGTTACCGTTCCCATCTTGTCACATGCCAATCACGTTTGTATCGTCTGTCTGCAACATATCGCCAGAAGATATCTGTCAATTTCAAAACTTTTGGAGATAATAAGATGACTAGTATAAACAAAAAAGTTAAAAACACGAACTTGGCCTCCCTAAGAGTACAAAGCCTTACAGGGTCAATGATAAAATCAACCGTCTTATTTATGTTATATACACTAAGGGCAACGCCCGCGTACTTCGCGTCAGCCACGAGTTTGCTCACAAGGGGGTAATGTAGCTATACTAGGGTTTCTATGTCTTTTAAAGAACATGATTTTGGTCATGTTGGTTTATTTGTATTACTAGATTCATGTGTTTATTTATTTTTGGAGTGGAAAAGGACGATTGTAAAACGAAGATGAAAGATAAGACATTCCCCGGTGACATTCATGCGTTTGGTGGTTTTGTAGCACATATTTTCTTGGTATCAGGAGGCAGGGGGTTTTCGTTCTGGCAACCATACCAAAATATCAATAGCTAAAAAAATGAAAAGGAATGTTGGCATAAAGTTGTGCGCCAATTTCTGGTTGGTTCTTTAATATGATATGGCCAGATTTTCATTATACCAACCAAATATTCAGTCGCAAAAATTGTTAAAGAACACCAATGCTATAATTGGTCCCCTATTGACATGTCAGTCGATCTGAACATTGAACAAAGCGGTCGACACCCTGATGACTATCATCATGTGCCTTACTTCCATAGTGCTAGTGCCGCATGCACCGCATCATTATACCGAGTTTTGGCACACGACTAGACTCTTCTTTTTCATTGCCTAAGGAAGGGACATACATGTCACTTCATCAGCATGATAGGTGTGTTCGTGCATCTCGTGGTACGGCGTGCATTATCAATGATCATGGAACTTGACCGATGGTCTATGATAGTATGATCGAACTGGAAGAAGCTGCAAATTTTTCAAATTACGTTGTCAGTGGTTTTTTTTACTGTATATGTATGCGAATTGAAAAAATAAAACGCATGATATTTGGGATCTTTCTCTTGCTGTTTTAAGTGTAAATACTCGGTCTGATCTGATTAGAGTGACCGCATGGTAAACTAATTACTCCATGTCCCCTTACTAATTGTGTCTGATGGGATGTCTGACTAGGATTTCAAATTGTTGTTCTCAGAATTTTCTTTGTGCGCAAAAGCAAATTCACGTCACTCTGGCCAAAGACAAAGTATTTGCTCTGGCAGAAGTGTGTAGTAAACCACATCTGTCATCGCATCATTTTAAAGACAAGTGATGCAGCTGGTGTGATCCTCTCATAAAGTCCTCCCTGCCTCATGCCGTCCTCATCGTGACCTCTCGTGACCTAGACGTCGTACCCAAGCAACCTTCGAGTGGATCAACAACTAATTTGCAGAGGGTATGTCATTACTACGCGTGCCTGGCACAGCTGATGCCTATTTCTGGTTGATGGACGTATAGTGCCGCAAACCAGTCGCGATGCATTGGCATGCCCTTGTCCTCTTAATGAGGTCAACAAGTATTGTCTCGACAAAAATAGTGGTATAAATTTACGTGTAATTACGCTGGTCCATATCATCAAAGGCCTTCATAAATTCGAAAAAATCAACTCAAATGACCCATATGCTTTAAAATTTGATAGCTGTTTATGTTCTTTGAGACCCCTCCCATGCCAATGGCTGTGCACTGTAATTTGTTTCTGTTTGGGAGTGAAAGGCCGCTTGTCTCAGACCAAAAATGTCTTTGTTCTTTTTGCACTTGACCAATGCCCGCGGCACACTCGTGCAGCGTCCATTACCATAAAAGTCATGTTTTGTACTGATTTATGTTTAACTGTGAAGAGAAATTATACACGAGTTTAAGTACCAATTTTAATTTAAGTTTCAGTGTTTTATAATATTAATGGCGATTCAATATGGGCTCTATATGGGATTAATCAAATTAGCTTACTATTATAACAATTTATTTACATTTTAAATTTTAATTAGATGAAGATGAACAAAAATTAGGCGCCTGGGAAATTATAAGGGCCTGAGTCTGAGATATCATACAACACAAACATAAAATGCCTTGCATTTTACATAAATCTAATATGTACATGCCTTTACGAAGGGCATGAGAAGCATCTTAAAACAAAAAGAAAACAATTCACCTGTACCGGTAAAGTTAAGAAAGTCAGTATTATCTTAATCGTTTCATTCGGGTGTAAATGTCAGTTTTAGTAACATGCAATTTGGTCATCATAACATATAAATGGCTTGTTTCAAATTCGACCGTCGTTTACAATATACATTATTTTGTAAGACCTCTATTCTCCTTGGCTTTTCTCCTTAGCGAAAACTGAGAGTTTCACAAACTATGTAACCAAAGTATTTTGATGTAACCATGATGGCTTGAATAATTAGTTACATAAAGGTGAAGTTTAAGAGAACTCTGTGATTTGAATAGAGTCTACAGAGACAAGCAAAAGTCATCAATAACCTTCATCGTCAGGAATTCGTCTAAGCACAGACGAATAGCTATATTTGGCACATCTTAGCGTTTGTGGCTTGAGAGATATTTACCAATTGTAAACTACCATCTTATTAGTGTATTCTCTTAATTAGCAAAGCAAATGCTTTGATTGTCAATTCAAATCTGTTTCGTTGTCAAACCAAATGAGTGACTACCACCACCCGTAAACCAAAACGTGCTGTATTGGAATACTATATTAGGCCAAGTAAAATAATTAAAGTGTTTCTCGCACATATTATTTGTTATTTTTCACAAATGTATTATTAATTTATGTGCAATATTTCTATTGCTTGAATGTTGGTCTGACTTGATCATCCCGATTATAAAAACGGGGAGGCCCTGCCCTGGCCTTACTATTGTTGTTATTTCCCCACTCACGGCTCTTCCCCTAAACCTGAAAATCTTGTGTGAAATGTGTTTATAAATTATAGGTAATATCCAAACACTTCTGATCATGTTTTTTCAACAAAGCAAGTAACTTATATAAGGTAACCAGTGCCAGGAAATAAGAAATATAACCAAAACATCACAAAATCTCCAAAATTCGGTGAGGTCGAGTTGAGAAACGATTTTTTTTTGTAAGTTTGCCTTATAATCACAAATTTTTGAGTGTCCAATTTTGTAGAGCATTATCGGTGAAATGATGCCGTCAAGTGTTGTTGAACGAGGATACAGGTAACAAACGGATTGAATTTTAAATTGAACAAGACAAATTAAAGTGTACACCAAATACATGCTTCATTGAAATGTGTGAGATGGGTGGTTGGTGTCGTGAAGAACTGAACATGTGCGTGAATTTGAACAAGAGAGCAAAATCAAATGAAGTTTATGTCACCTTTATTGGGATAAGTAATGTACCTAGCACCTCTGGAGGAACGTCCGGGAACTGAAACTGATTGATAAGGCTATGGTCCGGGTTGGGACCAAAGAGCGAAAGATGATAAAGGGAATGTGGACGATATACACATTTTAAGCACTAATATTACTGTAAGATACTTTTTCTTCTTTACCATGTTTACTAAGTTTACTTTCAAAATTAATGGTCACTGGAAACATTTCTGTCTTATAAATATATTATGTATGGCAGAATTTGTATAGCAGAATAGACCAGATTGAGCAATCTGACATCTCGTTATCCAGTGTTAGTAATCGTAAGGACATATAATCAAATTAGAACAAAAGAATCCAAGTGCTTTGTTAAAGATCAAGAGAACAACAAAGATTTACATTATCTATACTGATTTTGACAATATTGCTAGATAAATCACTGAAGATGCTAATGTTGAAATGTTGAGTATCTGCGCTTAATCATCATGATCATAGGGCCTACACTGGATGCAATTATCCGTAGATTCTCAAATTACCCCCATCTGTCATTCCGTTTTTACATCCAAATTTGACATACACGACTCTTTTTCTTCAAGTGAGTATAATACTCTGTTGACAGCACCCAATTAGTGCCAATTTGTGAAGGTGAAAAAGCTCAACGATGCTATAGAACAAGATGATTTTGACAAATTTCTGATCATAATTTGACACTGATGTGACCTGTTTAGTTGAAAGCGGAGATGATTAGTTGGTTATTCAAGTAAATTGGGGTAAATTGACGTTTATAGAACACTCAAGTCGCTCTGATCTCCCAGGCCTTTGTTTACACTCCCAAATAAGTTTTCCATATGAAACCTTCGACATTTTGAATTATATTTTGTTTGCTATTTTGATGGGCCTTTTAAGGAGTCTAGAATGGTTGGAGGAATTGGCTACAACAATTACATTTGAAATGTTTTTAATATTTATATACATCATAAAGGGATACATCTTACGTCCTCAGAAATTACTCTTTTTTTTTAAAGTGATTATTTTGTGAAACCATAACATGGCGTCTTCGCAGAAACTGTACTCTTGTGGTGTTTTGGGATGCAACAACTGCCATTCAAAGTCATCCAAAAAGTCATCGTTTGTCCAAGCGGCTCGTATTCACGCGATTTCGACACGCCACTGCTTAATTTGCGCGATCTCGGCATTCTCGCACTCATCTCTAGATATGGATTTGTTATAATCTTATTAAGCAGGGTCCTGCATATACACATATAGAGTTAGGATTAAGTAATGGCCGTCAACAGGCCCGGACCCGAAATGGTCCCCTTCAGTCGATTAGATTTAGGTCTGCAACTTTAACGTGTCCATATATACGTGACTTTCCCCCACACCATGCACCCCCGTTTGGCCCACAATAAGGGGGGGGGTAGAAAAGAAATTCTGCAATTACATCTGAAATTGGGCTTCTCAGGTGAGAAATTAAACATGTTTACCGAATATGATTTGTTTTGACATGAGTGCAGAATTTCCGACCTTAAGTTATAGTATCATTTTGGGAGTCTCGGAAATCCTTATGGCAGTATGGTGACTGCTGGATTCGAACTCGGATTCTACCGCCGGCCCGAGAGCGCTGGGCCACTCGGCCCGCCTATCAGCGCGCTATAGACCACTCGGCAACATTATTACATGTATTACCTCTTGGAGTAACATCGTCAAGCAACAAACGAATGGTGAAACAAAGTATAAAGTCCCTCGTTCCTCAGGACAAAGAAGAGAAGAAAAAACAAGAATTTTAAGAGTTACAACGCCTTACGCCATTATCAAAAATGTCGTTCATGATTCAATGCATTGTATATTGGGCGCACTATGAGTTCAATCAGGGAAGATGTGAGGATACCGTCCGTCATCTGCTCTGGTTCAATACAGCGGAAATGGCCTTACTTGTAAATCTTTTACACTTTACTACTTCTTTTTTTCTAATCGAATCATACGCCCATGAAGTTGACCTTTTCTGATACAATTTATACAATAACTTTTAATGAGTCAAAGTCAAAGTGATCCAGACCTTCCCGCGGACCAATGGCATGGCGAGGTCAGGTAAAGCCGCTGTGTTCCCCTGTCGTGTCAGCATGGTAAACAACATTTGAAAAATTGAACACTGAGAAAACGTTCATGAACTTGTATTCCAAATAAAATACATAACCCATAACCGATAGTCACAGAAAATTGTGTCGATATGAAAACTAACGAAATAAGATATAAAAGTCAGCGAAATTTTGTGAAACATTTAGATAGACTAAAAATTATATGCTGATAGTATCATAGTATAGGCCTATTGCTAACATTTTTTGCAGGCCGTAACTACAGTAAACCCTGAAAAAACGTGTGGGAAAATTCGACAAAATCCTCAAAATTAATCATTACTAAAAGACCAACAAAACGCAAAAGAGATGGTGAAAATGTTTTAGACATTTCAGACACCATCTTTGTTGCGTTTTGCGTTAAAGCCTTTGTGGCGAATAGCCGCCCCTCCTCAAAAATACCTGGTTTATGGGCCTGATTTTGAGAGCCATTGGATAGGAGAGCTTACAGTGATATTAGGACATTTATTAAAAATTATGTTCCTAATTTAAGGAACAAACACTGGATATGCATGGGAAGCAGCCTTTAACTCTGTATGATCATCTGATAGGTTTCTTTCTCACGCGTATGAACTTATTAACACGTCGCGGCATGAGCAATTTAACGTGTTCACAAAAACCTAAATTATTTTCGACGTGCCCTCAGTGATTAAAAGTTCGTCTTAATATCCACCTTGAGTATTTCGTATGTAAAAACTCCTTATGCATGCTACTGATTATGATAAGTCTAAAAGTCATTAGAATAAATCTAAACTAGATCATGCATTATCATGATTATTACAAACTTCGAACTTCGATCACGATCTATGCTTCGATTCGATCGAAGCTTCGTCATCCTGCATGGTTATTTTCACTCATGACTCGAGAGCATCAGAGAGTGCGAGCATACGTCGTACAGGTACAGGTTGAAGTTAAATTCCGTAAAACTTCACACAGCACAGTGATGCAAAAAGCATCCTGTTGCGAGTCTTATTTATTTATTAATTTGTATCAAGCCTAAATTAATTGCTCCTCAGTAGGAAATATTAATTAAAGAGAACCAAATCACGATCAAAATCAAGCTTTGACCGCGAAATGAACAGCGATGAACTTGAAAACGCATTACAAAACCCAAAACAATAACATACGGACACCAGATGTTTCACGACACGCCTAATGTTCCCATGTTCATTACCAAAGGCACTAAACCGTTGAAAGTCAAGTTTCACTGGAATGGATCATGCATGTTGAGCAGTTGGTTTAGCACGCGTTCCTCATTAACGTTATGGTCAATCCACAGGCAGTGAAGACAGACATCCGACCCCTGGGGATTGCGCTAACCCTTAAGGTTAAGACCTTTAACTTTAGGATCCACGGAATAGGGAAATACTATCAATCGTAAAAAGACGCCATTGTCTCAGTAATTAGTGAGGCTCGTTTGTGTCAAAAATTATTATTGCTCAATGTTATGATTTGTTGTCTTTTGTTTGATATTTCGATCAATTTGGTTTATCGTCAACCTTGATCATGTTACTAATTTAACCACTATTCATAATGGTGATGATGATGCGTAGAGGAGGAGGAGGAGGCAGGAGGACGAGGATGAGGGGAAGGAGGAGATTGTAGGCCTAATAATTTACCCGTTTTCGTCGTTTACACTCCTGCAATAATTATAGTTTAAAAACAAACGTTTATACCGATGTAGCCTATTTATCTATATCATTGAAAACATAAGCAAAATATGTGCAAGCCTATTACAATTTACTAGTTCTTAGTAAAACGACTGCATATTAAAACTATCAAAATATTACCATGTTCCATATTGACTCTAAATAAAAGAAATCTGAATATTTCTACAATGTTATGTCAACTTATTACCTTCACATATTAGCGTTCAAATACTGGAAAACCTTTTATAAACCGAAACGGTTTTTTGTGAAGGTTCTCAGATTGTATATGATGCAGAACAAACATGATTGAATGGATATGGAAGGAAAATGTATTTTGAAGGCTGTCATATTTTCATTTTATTTGGATAAACTTTTGACATTTTGACCGTGATATGGATTATAAAAAATTTAATAGAACAATATAACACAAACATTATAAAGTTGTAGGTCTAACCGATACTTTTGGGACCACTTATTTTTCTAATCAAGTGGAGAGCAAAAACAATCTCTCAGACCTGGCAATGTCCTTACACCGGCTATTCTACAACAACAAAACGAGCCCATTTTAGTTCCAAAAATCGATAACAGTAAATAAATTTCCTCTTTTTCCTTGAACCACACACTGAGATGGTTATATAACCTTGGGTTATTTCGAGGCCTGGCCGTGGAGGTGTGGGGGGGGGGGGGGGGGGGGGGGGGGGCGG
>JAUMTS010018912.1:0-11439 GCA_032273385.1 Ophiopholis aculeata | reverse complement strand
TTACATTCAATATCAATTTTTTTGTCCATTACTCTCTCTCCATATTTAAAAATCTAAAACCATAAAATTTGAACGGCCAATCGCACGATGTGGGTTTATGCGATAAGGGCGCACAACAATACTTCAAGTTGATAAAAGTCGGGCATAAGTCTAACCATGCCCTCTAAACATAAGACATAAGATTTTCAATAGAAAACATTTCCTTTAGTATTAGTGAACTCAGTACAGATGCAGTATTAAAAATCCTTGAGATACTTTTTTCATCATCTAAATAGCACCTGTTACTATAGGTACTTTGTTAAAAATGGTACTTGAAGTCCATAATGTACCTAAAACTATACAACTGGTCCTTAACTAGGCAATTTGGTGGAAACAATTTAAAGTATGGTTAATATTGTGATGTGTGATTTAAAACACAATCTACAAAATATATTACCCTGAAATATATATTTAAAGCACAAATTGCAAACGTGTTCGATCCTGAAAGGAATGTTTTACAAATCTACAATCAACTTGAATTCTAGCTTCCCTTATTTAAAATGAAGCACTACAATACAATATTTCTTAAAAGAGGGTGGTATTCATTTCACCTGGTTTAGTAAAAACAGGATGACAACTGACAGTTCATTCTGAATTTTATCTCAAAATATCGGTAAAACGCATTATGTGCAGGGATTTTCAAAACAGGATATAAGTTTTTGTGATTAAGTTTGAATGTGACAATAGACTGTGGTATGAGGAACAAAGTTCCCCCCCCCTTAACTTAATTAATCCAACCTTACAACAAACAGGTTTTGCAGCGCATTATGATAAGTTAAATACAACTTTTTTTAAATGGCATCTTGTCATGAATGATCAGACAGGTAGCTGGAATCCAAGGCACTCTTACGCGCAGGTGTACTTGTAGTAACACCTGTTGTATGATCATCAAAGACAACACGCCGCTTCCTATGTTTCATTCTGGTAGGTGGCGATAGGCTGTCCCTGGTGTTGCCATCACAATGTTGCACATTGGCCTTAGTTGCCTTGCCCAGACGTCGAGATAACGATGTGGTGTTTCTCGCCTCTTCTAGTTGCTGCTGCAGTAGTGTTACTGTCCCGCAATATCTGATATAAAAAAACATGGGAAACAGTTGCTTAAAATAAAAACCACCAGTTTCATTAGGGATATGAGGTTATTGCAGACATATAGCGGCAGGTTTTTATGCCAGTACTTAATATCACAAACAATAACATGAGATTTTGCAACCTTGCATAGTATATTAGTGTCCTCATATGCTTATTGGGCAAGTTGAAAAGGTCATGTAAATTTTATTACGTTGTTAGTAGCAAGGAATTTCCTGACACCCTGGGGTATTAATATGATACAGAAAAAAATAGTTTTCCCATACTTTTTTATAGTTTATGATCAGCTTTAGTATCTTTTACATGACTGAAATTTTAATAGCTAGCATTTGATTACATTTTGATGTCATGAATGATTTACATTATTTTGGAGTCCGATAAATCACACCATGACAAATATTGCTCCTGGTACATGTATTGGGATGTTTACAATAATATAAACAATAACAGTCATAATTCACTATTAGACGCACTCAATCACCTTAAGGCAAATTCAACATTACAAATAACTTATGGTTTTGGGCGTGAACGCTAGGTGCCTGTAGCCCTATATATTATTTGTGTCCAAAATTATATAGTATAGATTTGATTATTAAATGATAGCTGACACTCATTTGTACTATTTCATACCGGTACTTATTAGTTTCATAATTCTAATTATGTATATTCCGTACCTGTTGTAGCGTTCATTAATTCGATCACGTTCACGTTGCAAATCCTGCGGACATAAAAACCAAAGAAACAAATGAGTGCAAACAATAAAGCAAAAGAATAAAGTTAACAATCTAAACACAACATCATACATGCCATATCCTAATAAAAGCATTTGTGCAATATGAGTTGGCCTTTGCAATGGTCTCTTTTTTTTATCTTACTTAATTATCCACTGAAAAACATGGGAGGTTGTCACTAAATTCCATCCCACAAAACTTATATACTCACCATAATTTTGACATTCGATAGTTGCACTTCATAAACAAACTTTCCAGGTACACAGAATTCTTAACATACGTACTTTTCATCCACAGTTACAGGCAACAGTCACTTGGGAAGTACTTTGGGCAAGCATAGGTCTTTTGACCTTTCCTTTTTACTGATGGTCTTTGTTTTGAGTAGGGTTTTATTCAAATCATCATATGGTGCTGAACATACAACTGTAGAAAATGTATACTTTTCAATACTTTAGAACAATAATCATTGACAAGATCTGTAACCATTTTTCAAATAAAAAGCACTCTCCCGTTTAGTATTTAAGATTTGCATTGCCTTCATTCAATTAAAAATCGAGCAAGTTGTGTAGTTCTACCCACCTTGATTCGTTTCAACTCTTCCTCTGGAGAATGTGTCCCAAGGGAATCTTGCAGCGAGACTTGTTCCGCACTGCTGTTCTGCAATACCATTGAACTCTGTATTCAAGAAATAAAACAGCGATAATTACCAATAGGGCAGAGACATGTTCCTTCAAAAACAAAGTTTCATGACGTTATAACATCTTCCAGTTCTAGGCGCTGTCTGGTATTAAAAGAAAGTAGTACGGTTCAGCTTTTGAAAGGACAGTCACCATTTCTGTTCGTAAGTAACAATGTTGTCGCCTGCCCGCCTGCAAAAAAAAATGTTTTTAACTGACGCATGCAATGTTTGTTGTCATGGGGAATTACCATGCCCAATGTTTTCATTTCAAAAGAAAATGAGACCAAGTTTAATTTAACTTCTGACATTCTAAACCTTTCATAAAACGTTTTTCCCGAATTTTTAGTTAAGGAAAAAAACAGTTCAATTACATAATTGTATTTTTTACAAGGTCATCATATTAACCAAAACAGACGCAAACACTCGCTTTGCATGTAGGTCACTTCCTGTAATCAATTTAGTGAGTGTGTCCATTGCTTGTCTAACCTGGGTAAATAGACACGAAACAAATCAGTAAAATACGGTACTTGACAATGCATGTCGTCTTGTTTATGCAGAGAAGTTTCCTTGGCACTGTTTATAAATTTGCTCTTTGTCCTCTAGGCCAAATAAAGGTCTTTTGTTGATGAAACCAAACCTCACGACGATGTGAAGCAATAATCCATAACAGTAAAAAGACAGACTTGGCTGTTTCCTGTATGTTGTAGCCACTTAACAAAAAGGTGGCTAAATCAAGACAAACAAATCATCCACATATTATTCTTTTCCTGGTCCCTGGGACTAGCTACCCATGAGAACGGCATTTCTTGCTTCAAATTAACCTGTACATCAGCATAGTGACGGAAAACAAGGAATATAGCAAAACACCATAAACTTGGGGTAAAACTATAACATATCTTTATGTCTTTCTGAGCTAATGCTTATAGATTAAGAACTTATGATGATCATGCTATACTGGTTTTCTAGTTAGTGTTTGTATTTGATGTAGTTAAAGAAAATATATTACTTTCCATACTGAGTATTGAATGCACAAAACAAAATAACAACAGCGATATGTATTTAGTAAATTAGGATTGTAATTCAGTTAGAGGGATGCCTTTGAAACATTGTTTGTAGCTACCAGTAGCTGATTGTATCAGTGGTAAATTAGAGCTTGTAATGCAACGTACTCACAAAAATTATGTCTAGACTACTATCTTTGACAGACTGTCAACCACAACCATTTATGAAATTTAAGATATGGGATAAGCAGCATATATCTATAGGCATTTGAATGCAATATCCACTAATTGACATTAATTTTATTGTATAAATATTTTACCGCATAATAAAGAATTGTTATAACATGAGTGGGATCATTGAGAACTATAAACAGAAAATATTTACTTTGGTGCATATGTGAAATAAGATTAAACTCAAATAACATTATTTGCAAAGGATGCAATCCTGCAAGGTGCAGCAAGCAATTAAGTTTGTTTGCAAATCAACAAATGAGACACACTGGGAGCAACATTATTCATATTTAAAAATATGAATAATATCTACAGGTAAGATTTAGAAAATGGCTTGTCTTAGTGTGTGACAAAATAAAAAGATAATGAAAGTAATTACATTTCTAGCATAGAGGCATAGCAAAGTTGGATATTGTAAACATGCAGGACTGTGATTCTTTTTTGAACATAAAGTCCCTTTTATAAATATTTCAATTTTGTACATATAACATTAAAGGAAATGTGTACTTTAAGCTTTCTCAATTTATATCATCAAACTAAGCTTTTTTTAACAACTTATTGTGCGCCCTTATTGCATAAACCCACATCGTGCGATTGGCTGTTCCCTTTTGATGGTTTTAAAGTGCGACTGCACGACGTGAGTATGTTGATAAATTGTACAAGCTCATGAATACAAGGGAAGAATTAGCCTTTTCCTGCAGCATCTTTCCCATGATGGGAAAGGACGTTTGCATCTTGCAGACCTGTGCGTAACAGTATTCTAAACTAATCAAGGCTAGGCACATACCCATCACTTTTTAAATGAAGATAAATTACCTGTAAACATCAACACCATTACTGTAAAATGATTTTACAAGCTAGTTGGTTGATCTATTTATAGAAATAATGAAAAAAATTAATTAAGAATAAATTACCATAAAACATCACTACCATTACTGTAAAATGATTAAGCTGTTTTGCTTATCTATTTCATATTAATAATGACAGACATGGATAAGAGCAATACCAGCAACTTAAGATTGCAGACATTTATGTGGCATCAATTAGGACTCGGTTCTCATGGGATAGAGAAGGGAATTTCCCTCAAACCAAAACACTTTGTTCCGACTTTCAAACTGTGGTTAAAAGCTGGCTAAATTCATTCGAATACCAAAACTCAATTGTAACAGTTGATACTCTTTGTTCAATTCTTCTCAAACTCAACTTGTATTGATAATGCCAGTACTAAGGGCAGGCAACAGAATTAAAATAAGTAAAATAGCATGTGTTTGATGACTTGGCGGAATTGCTGTATCAATTCAAACTGTTTTTACCATGAACTTGCTTTAAACTCAATAAATCGCTGTGAGATATAACTATCTCATATCTGTAAAGACACTTGCTACTGTCAGTATGTGATGTCATTCTGTGTTTTTTAAAACCATACAGCAGAATTCATGAGTATATTTACTATTTCCATGTGCAAGGTAAACATTAAACAAATGGCAAAACTTTCTAAACGAAAAGGTAGCACTTTAACATTGGTAGTATATAAAATTACCTAATATGCTTTGAAACAAACACATCTTTCATAGATGTTACATGCCATGACTGGCAACAAATCCACTGTTTGAAGTAGAGTTTGTTGGTATGTAGTGGCCTTAACACACTGTGGTAGTAAAGACGCATTCTGTGCTTATTAAATCACAACAACATAATTCATGCAAGAACAAATGAGGTAAACCTAAAACCATTGGCAAAACTCTGTAAACGAAAAGGGTAGCACTTTTGTAATACTAGATTAACATGAGACTTGCAAGTTTAATATATGCTTTTACTACAGTACTCTGCTGTTAAATACATACATCTGTAGAGGTCTTTCTCATGTCTGCAATGTTGACCTACATGCTTTGAAACAAGAACAGCAACCAGCCCACTGTTTAAACATGTTAACCCTATCACTCAATTGTCAACTACAGACAACATGTGAAAAATTTCAAACTTGTTTCAAAATTCTTTCAAAATACCCATTTTCATTACCATATTCCGATTCAGCATAAAAAGTGCATTCAATTGAGTACAAACTTGCCTATTATTGGTCAAGTAGTTCCTAAATAAGCCCCATGGTATTTAGAAAATATTGTAAATGGTCAACTTTTGTACACTAAAATTGCAGCCAGCACATAAAGCATAAATTGAAAGTATTCAATTGTATCTTTCAGTATTAGTGTAATCAATTGGCTGACCACAAATTCTCATTTGCCTGAAATAGATCACGGTTACCATGTGTGACGAATGAGACAACCTGACTGGTGTGGGTTGCTGTCCTATAGGGTAGTGCCATCAGTTCAGTTTTAGCCCAATTTATAAAGCCATACTATTTGACTGTTTAAACAACAAAGCTCACTACATCTACACCTAGGGTCTGCAGAACAGTTAGTATGAGGATTCAAAGTATAAACACAACTATTTTATACCAGCACCATTTAAAGTAATCAATTTCATACTCCACAATGTGTGCATCCTTCATGTAATTATTACCCTAACCCTAACCCTAGGATTCATGTAAAATTACATGACGGAATAACCTAACAATGTTACATTCACATAGGTTAAAAAATCATGTTAATTAAAGTGCACACATACAATATGCACAATTCTGCCAACTACTTAGAAATGTTAATCAATTCCATAATATGTGCTAACGTCACAGCTGTCATTGACCAAAATAATTTTGAAACATACATTTCACATATTCATACCCACAAAGATCAACAAACTACTTTAAATGTAAGGTTTGCAACTGTATCTTTTAAACTTTCAACAAGTTGAACAAGTACTAACCACAAAATATGTGGCATGAAATAGAGCGTTTCCTACAGGCGAGATACAAGTATCAGGGGAAATAAATGAGGAAGGCAGATTGTGATGGGTTACTGCATATAGGGTAGTACTATAATTTCTAGCCTCATACGATATGAACAGTGCTTTATAAATGGCTACTGTACATAGCTACATATACTTTGTACTAGCTTTTCTTGAATTTATACAAGAGGGAGTATACACTGTTTAACAAACATCATATCAACGTGCACATTTTTGAAATCTTTCTTTCATTCCAATAAGTCGAACGGCCAGTGTTCCAGGCTTAAATGTATTTCTAACCTTTGCAAGCAGCTTTCATTCAGAATATTTTTTCATTTCAGAATATTTTTTACTAAAATTTTATATTTATTCAGAATATTTTGTTTTTTAAACAAAACAAATTCAAAAAATATTTTTAGTCCATTGTGAATCATATTATCCTCGAATACAAAGTTTTAGGACATGGTATTCTAATACAGATCTCAGTTTAATTAAGTGTATTTATTTTATTGCCACACAGAATCTTCTTCACTTGATTCAAATCTTTTTTATCCTGAATTTGGTTTTGATTCAGATATTTGAGACACTTTTTGCACAATCTTTTCTCCCTTTTGCATTTTTTTACCACTGTTACTGATAAGTGCACTATGACTTACTGTCATTTAATCAACTCTCATGACCACATAATGTATTTAATTACATTAATGTGAATGCATAATTAGATTCCCAGAATAATACTTCCATGATTTTTAAACACATCGCACATGGTACTGATATCCCAACAGTTGTGTACAACACTTCCAAGATTTATATAGAAACTCTCAAAACCCCTATAGCTACACATTAAATTGTCTTTCTTCAGTTAAGTCAATTTAATGTTAGCTTCAAAAATAATTCTGCAATCACACTTCTGTGTAATGAAGAAGCCAGGCATAATGAGTGAAGTGACAATCTGAAGGTTAATGCACGTTCCTTGTATATCCCCCAATCCTTGTATATCCCCCAATGGGGGCATGCAAATACATTACTGTATACATAGACAAAACCAAAAATGAGGAAAAGGTGTTTTTTGGTAGATTCAGTGATGTCTGCCTGGTTAGTGTTTAGGGGGTCAAAACAGTAAAAAAAAATGTTTTTCTTTTTTCAAAATCCCTTTTAAGTTTCTGTTAAAAATACTTGCTTAGGTTTCAAATGTTTACCTCAAAATCAAACTCCTTCAGAAAATGTTGGTTATGGCTGCTCATTGTAATTGAGTGTCCGGGGTTAATATCCACCAGCTTGTTTTTCCCCTTTTTGTCAAACACAAGTTTTCATAGTTAGCTGCGCACATCAATTTTCTGACGTGTTTAGGCTTAGGCATATGCACAGCTCTTGACACACTAAAAGCGATACTTCTAAACTATAAAACAAATGGGAGTCGATTTGGGACGTTCTTTATTCACTTATGTTTAATTTACACTAGTGCCTGATATTGATTTGATATTTATAAGTAAAGGTACACTTGCAATATTCATTTATGAGCATCGTCAATAATGATAAATGAAAACTGATGAATAGCTGAAGGGTTGAAAACAACAATTTCTTGAAATAAGCAAAAAATTCTCTTGCAGAAAATTAAGAATGTTCTCGCAATCAACTAAAATGATTGTGTCAGTGAGCAATCCAGTCTCTTTGCAGTTACATCTTCCCTACTGGTGCAATCGGCAACCAGCATCCAGTTTTGCTACTTATAGCTACACCACCGTGACGCAAAAACCCTTCAAGTCCATATCTACCTATGGAGGTTGTGAAAACAGCCCCTATAAAGAATTATTTGTTTCCTTTTCAACATTATACTCAACATTATGTCATATCTTTCAAAGAATGATTTTCCCCTTCTGCAACGTGTTTTCCTCTTTACATAAAAAAGTGTAATTAAGAAGAAATATATAACAACATTTTTTACAAATCAAATTAGTTGTGTTGCAAAATGTGAACACAATTTTTAAGTGCACTCGATTGCAATTTTTTCTGAATATGTGTGTACATTCAAAATGTAGTTAACAAAACTCTTAATAACATACAAATTGTAAAATTCTAGTATAATCTTTTTTAACATTAAGATTTGTTCATTTATGTTTTATAACCTTGTGATATCTTGTATAATTATGTAAATTAACATAAATTGTAATCAGAGACTTTTAGATCAATGATAACATCAGACAAAATTGCCTTATTTTCAGATAAGATGGTTTGAATTTTGTAAATTAACAACAACAACAACTATTTACTGCTGAACTAGGAAATTTAGAACACTTGTCATTTTACATCAACATACAATTTATTGTAAACATTTATATACAATTTAATGATGTGAATTGCATCAATACATTTTTAAAATGTAAGCTGTTTTTTTTCAAAAATTTCAAGTAACTAGGATTGAAGCCTAATCTATCACCAAGATAATATTGCACTGTTATAAAAATAAAAAAATTACAGATCACAGGGATATAATTCCACGAATTTACTCTTCTGACGAAATAGAATCCATCATGAAAATGAATCTATTTACAGTAATCGTACACTTATGTCCGACAGACTTTCCTACGATGACATAATGATACATACCCTAAAACTGAAACTGTACTCAGTTTCCATACAGTCATAATAAGATAAAATTGTTGCAGCGGAGCTTTCAAATTACAAGCACTGATTGACATATGCTCAAGCGACTAGAATTACCCAATCGTTGGCCTTTTGATGCGAATACGCAAAGGGAGGGTTACGGCTTTTGTCAAGAAATGATGTGTATGCATCCTGATGGAGAGCATTTATAGCAACAGAAAGCTCACAGCTAATCGTCAGATAAATTTAATGATATCCGAGGGTCGCTTGGATCATATTAGAGAGATATGAACATACTATTATCCATGCTGAAGCAATTTAAATAATGTCTTGTTTTGCTTCCTTTAAGACTTTTTGCGTTTTAAGTCTATTGTGCTTATATAATATAATACTACTGTGAATTAAGTAAAGCTTTATAACAAATAATTATATATTTGACATTTATGATGACCTACTTCAGGGGTATTTATGGCTTATTACCATTTGTCATTAATTCACATTACACAGAAATGTACTGTGTCAATGAAAAGGAACATACATATTTAAACTGATGTAAAGGATTGAAACTATGAAAGGAAATTTAAAAAGTGCTTGAAACATTAATTAATCATTCCGGACTGTACGTAGTAATGTTGGAAAAAACATTTGTTAGCATGCACAAAAGTTAATGGGATGTGTTATGTTGAAGAATGTCTTACAAAATTAAAAGCTTATTACTCCTTTTTTGAACGACAACTACTAACTTAAATTCAAATTGTCAGATTAAAATCAAACAAGATGAATTAAGGAACAATCAGAAAAGAAAATGTCATCCTATTTTTAAATATCTTATCATCCACATGAAAAGACTGTTAGATGTGATTAAAATGATAAACATGTAGTGTCGGCAAATCTGATGAAAGTCGTGCTTTTGAAACCTTTTTATTTGCTGATAATTTCTGGGTCAACAGCAATTACATTTGTAGGGCAATGTAGTGGGGGGGGCTTACTCATTACAAAAGTGTGACATGTAACCAGCATAGGTAGCAAATTCAGCCTTTTGTTGTATAAATTTAAGTTAGTCATTTTAAAATGCAAAATTTGGTTTAAGAATGAGTCCTCTTTTTCAAAATATTCTATCCAGTGCCTTTTTACTTTAAAAGTAGTTCACAACAAATTACACAAGTAGGGCAAAATGTTGTGGATATAAATAGAACATCCCATCCGGTACGATTAATTTAGATGACAACTGCTGATTGTTCATCCTTTTTCTTGTTAACCGGATAATAAAGCGGATGTATTGAGTTAGCCAGGGTAGATGTTGTACATGTGGAATTAATTGGTTGCAATGAACATTGCCGTGGCATGATGCTTAGAAGGGAAAAGTATTAATGAATATAAATTAAAACTAGAACTGCAGAATAGGACAGGACCTTAAGGATTGCTGCGTATTATGAAACATTTAAACAAACAAACAAACAAAAATGAATATGTGCGGTTTGATAGCGTCATTAAGTAGGTTATAAACAAAATAAAAACTACACATCCCAAATGTTCCTCTATGCAGAAGAAAGTTCCTCTGGCAGAAAAAAGGAGTGCAAAAGATGGTCATTCAGTTTCTACCATAAAGAGGCTCTAAGAATCAATATGGATCTGGAGCAGGGGCAACGATTGCACATACAGATTGAACAACATTTATGACCCTATCATAACAAATTACGACTTTCAAGGTTGGTGAGGATATCACAGTCAGCAAAATGCCAATCACTTATTCCTCTCCTTACAAAATGATAATCTAAAATTTAAGATAGAAAATGAAATAATTGTCTGAATACTCTCAAATCTTGAATTTAAACCTCAGCATGTTTAACTCAAATGACTTTTATTAGCAGATAGAGGAGGAATAAATGCAGTATTGAGCTGGAGACAAGGAGGTAAAGACAAAGAAATAGTGTTGGTTATAGAGAGGGTCCATGTTTTGGATTAGCAGCCTTCTTGAAGGGATTTCTGAAGCCTGTTCAACATAGGTTTAGAACTGCATGTATACCTCTATTAATATTATTTAACACAAGGTAACCTAGTCGATGTCATGCATCAATTCAACTTAATGTAGAGTGTGGCGCGTTCGAAACACCTTTGTTCCCAGTTCTGCTTGAATACACAGGCACTCGCTATTTAAGGGGTCTCCAACTAGTTGATGGTTTTTTACTGTAAATTACCGAATGCTAATATTGCATTGTTTATT
>JAUMTS010018911.1:0-18015 GCA_032273385.1 Ophiopholis aculeata | reverse complement strand
ATAGTCTGGAGCATGTCAATAAAAATGCCCACCAACTACTAGTTTTTGACAAAACTTCTTTACTATGTATCATGAAATAGAATTAGGCTTTACTTGACGCAAGACTAGTATTGGCCCACGAAATAATAAGTGCCAAGTGCCCATGCCACCAACTAGTTTTTGGCAAGTCTTCCTCGACTATATATCATGACATGGAATTGGGCAATTGGTTTCTACCTGGGCAATACGTTTCACTTTACGGATATTGTGTGATTTACGGAATATCGAAACCGCTTTTTCTGTAAATTATGAGTCTATATGCACATTACACCTCGAAGCGTTAGATATTATAGTCTGGCTATGCCACAGTGGCTGTGCCACAGTTCCAGAACTGTCTCTCTCCCAATCCTCACAAAGAACAAAAATTTCCTCACGATATCGTGGAGATTTTTCCCCACCGACCCACCTGTTCTCTCTTTAATTTTCAAACACACTTCATATTTCTAAAGAGTATCCATTTTGATATTGTATAATACAATGTGGCACTGAAAAGAGCCCTTTAAAATGAGCGTGCAATGTACATAGCTCTCATTCATCACTTCAAACATGTCACACGACCATGACCATAGAACTGACCAAACTGGACGCTTTGGCACCTTATTTTGACACCAGCATTGTCTTCGATTTCTCCTTGAAGGTCAAACAACTCCGGCCAGCAACCGGCCGGCCAACACCATGGACACTACCAAAACATCCTAACTGGTCACAAAATACTTGCAAGCTGGACTTGGAGATGACAAAACGCTTTAGGGACATTTAGTGAGAGAACTTTTTGGCTACAGGCCACGTGGCTATTCAGGGAATACACTGTTTTGTTTTATTTTTACCGAGATCATTTTTGCCTTCCGGCGTAAAAAATGGTACTTTTACTGGTGAACGAACTCATAATTACGCTGTACAATAAGTATCGGATCAGATTTTTTTCAACAGTGTGTTGAAACAAAAGACCAAAAATAACAGTGGGTTGGTTACTGTGTATTTTACCTAAGATGCGTAAGTAATAAGTAGGATCAAAATGCCATCAAAAGCAAACTTTAAACTGCGAAACCTTAACTAGAATGATCAATTATTGCACCTTTTTTATATGAGTTCCTGTACTTTACGATATTTTCCGAAAATGGCTTGGGCTGCTTTAAATTGATCATCTGTTGTCTCCTAGACAAAAATATCCTGTCGTGATTTCTTCAAAAGCAATTATAAGCTCCAAATTTATATAATGCAATAAAATGTCCCACTGATTTGTAATCTGACTATTTTTATATACAGTTGTAAATACTACAGAGTGCAAACTATATAACGTCCATCTCAAAGTCACAATTTACATGATAAAATATCAACATGATCAATGATGTCCAAGGGCCAGGCCAGAGGCTACTGGTGCATCCCATCAAACGCTTTCGGCTAAACGAAATCTTGGTAAGGCAATGCCCAATCTGACACCAATTCAGCCATGGTAAAAGGGTTGTCCAACATTTTGGTGGTAGTCTAAACGAGCGGTCATGGACCCCAAGCTTCGCCATAAATTGGCTATAAGCAAACGGTCATCGGCAAACTACCATGATGCCGGGGAGGGTACTCGTTAATTACTTTTGGTAGGGATGCTTCGTCGTCATTTTAAATCAGATGCAAAAATACCTGCCTTTTTAAGCAAATCAAAGCCAGAACAAGAGCAACACAATCTCTGTGGATTTTTAAAGTAAAATTTGGTTGCAAAAGGAAGGGGCAAATGGATCTAATTCAGGTCGGAAAATTTCAAAAACAGGGGGGGGGGAATGCCAAAACATACCCGTGTACCCGGGGGTTCTACATCAGCCAAAGCGAAATTGAAGACCAGCGGCAACTCTGACTCTACGGCTAGGACCACTTGTTCCATTTAGCAGAACACAATCTAGTGTACCCTGCAGCATTTCCACACAGTCTCATTGCCTTGCTTCTCTTATAGGATAGAGGATGTATTTATGAAAGCAGTTGCACGCTATTTACACAATTGGCCAACGGCAACAGCACGAGTCGGAGCGAAGGCGGGTTGACAGTCGAAATTGAGTGGACAAGGGTTATCCTCTTTAGTTTTTTCTCTCCCTTGGAAAACCAAATTACGTATACCTTCAAGTCGTCACTTGCCTTGGAGCACTTGAAAAAGTAAACCTTGATACCTCAAAGCAATGCTAGGAGGTACAACAAACCGGAGGACTTGGTACAAATTATAGACAGATTTTCAATTGTAAGCCAAGAGATACTGTGTACACAATCATATAGGTAGTTGTTATAAGAAAATGTGTTCAGCTTTGAGGGGAATCTGTTTGCGAGGCCCGTTTGAGAAGAGAGTCGAGTGTGTTGGGACTACTAGGTAGAACGAGGCTTTGAACGAGGCCCAAAATGAGCACGGTATTACGGTATTAGCCATATCATGAACATGATGAATAATATTATCATAACTTTAGAAGCTTCATTCAGTTGTCTGTCTAAGGCGCAACTGGACGAGCTTAAATTATCATAAGAGTCGTAATTTGTTATAATGTTTCCAATACTCATTACATCAACTAACATTTGTTTTCAAATAATTGTTTCATTGAACACATTCAAACGAATTTTTAAATTTTTCACGAAAAAATGACCGCATAAGAATTTATTTACATTTCTAAAATGGCCGCCGGTAGCTATTTTGAGTTTTGGCATCTGGTATTTGGAGCAATACCTTGAGTACGGTTTAGGTAATATTTTCATTAATAACGCGACAATAACATGACAAATAAAAAGGGAATATGTTTCCAAAGAAATAATATTATGATTTAAAAACTGACCAATATTGCATGTCCAAGTATCGTCGCCATTATTAACATGATTAAGCACGACTTCAAAAGATTAAGCATGTCTTCAAAACAAAACTGGACCATTATTCGGTTTGACCACGTACTGGCCATTCACTCAACATGTGTTAATATGCCAGTCCAGCTAGAGATGGTAGTTATGTACGGATTTCACTATGTTTGCTGTCAAAATATGACTTTAATAAAATACATAATTGATTGAGTGATTGATTGATGTGGATTAATAGAAAAAATATAAGTTTTTGATTGAATCTGAAGAAAGAAGTGGCTATTATTAAAACGAATGTTTACACATCAAAAACATGACATTTATGCGTACTATAGTCTGCAATAAACATTCTTAGAGGTTAGAATTATGAATCAAGCAAGTTATGAATCAAGCAATGTTGTCAATTCAAACATTCTTAGAATTTATGCAATACTTATTTGTTCTTCTTCCTAATACTATGGCGACATGTTTTAGGTAATAAAAACTAGTTTACAAGCCTTTATGCACTCTATACGCCGGCGTACATGTCACTTAGAACACTATTTGACTAACTCAACATCTCCATCAAAATGACCTTGACAACATTGTATGATATAACTACACGTTACCGCCTCTGCCTCATCCCAAGATACCTATTTCATGGCCTCATCATCGGATTAGCACGCCCAAATAACAGTTGGCCCCTAAAGGTGGTGTAAAAACTTGCCTATCGGGGCTATGACTGAACAAATTGTCTTAGCAAAAGCTCGTCAACTCTCCTAACTCCCTTAAGCTACATGTCATGTTCTTCACTGAACTCTCGCAATAACTGTTGGTCTATTACCTACTGTATATTTTGTTGTCGAGTGCGATTGGGACTTAGTGAAGTGCCCTTGAGTTACTCCCTAAACTGGAGATCCTTACCCCCATTCTAATGACACAAACACGTTACTGGTGCCCGACACTCGTTAACCCTGCGAAAACGCATATCGACTGATTGTAACTATTTCCTTAGATTTCATCGTTAATTTTTTATTATGAGGAAGAGTAAGATTTTGTTAACATGGTTAATATCAAGAACAAAAAGCACCAGAATGAGTACAATTCTTAATTCAGTCTTGCGCGTGGTTCACATCTCCATCTTCGCTCAGAGTATACCAATTGGTACACAAAAGCGTTAAAAAAAGACTCCATGTGTCTTCCTTAAGCAATGCTAAGATTATATTGACTCATACGGCGGGAAGCTGTATAACATCTATTAACTTTACCACTACATGGATAACTTCCTTGCCTATCTATCTCTTCGTTCCACTTCCTAACTTTGGATACATTTGCTCACAAGGATACACTGGAATCCTTGCATTTCTTACACAGTTTAAAGGCTGTACGATTGTAACACATTATCATAAAAATATCAGATCACCTACTTTCATTCATAATGTATATGCTATGATAATGTACAAATTAAGTGAACGAAGTTAATTTTTCTTAAGCACGTCCTTAGGGTTGGTTATTTGTGCTTAAAATGTGATCAACATTAGCTTAAATTAATTTATTTGAGTATTTACAGCAATACAGTTTAACGTTCACACTGCTCTTAAAATTGATTTACCCCTTCGATTGCCATAGAACAATGATTTTCTATTGACCAGAATATTTTGACAGGACCATTAAGGAGAAATCATCTAAGCCAACGTTGTAACATCATCATCATAATTTTCACCTGTACCTGTAAGCATTGTAAGTACTATCCCCCAATAATTGTTAGAAATCATCATTTGCATTTATGAGATATTGTTAGCCATGCTCATCGCATTTTTGTTTAACTACATCAAACATGAAAGAAAAAAATCACTGTCATGATCATAGGCGGTTTTCATTAGCGATTCGGCTCAATGGTTCTGCAAAATTGCAACGCGGCGGTGACTAAAAATGTTATTCTGAGTCATGACACACCAGATCATCATCCAAAGCGCATCATTTTGAGCTATCCTGGAGATGAAAAAAACCGGACATATACATAGATTTAAAATCTCCCGAAGGGGTACAACAGTACAGCTGTTAACCTGTTAAAATACGTATGAATGGCTCCTAGCAACTTGCTTAAATTCTGTGGACAGCACAATTAACCTATGATGAATCTTATTATGCTGATGAATAGAGGAAAGATACAGAAATGGCTTGGTTTACAAATTTCACGATGGCAACATTTTTGTCAGAAAATGAAGAATTGTTTGTGTTTTAATTGTTAGGACAATTAACCTGTGTTGAGTTTCATTATACATTTGCTGGTTTACACAATAACAAGTTAGCAACAGCTTTTAGTTTCTCAAATGCTGGTGTCAAATTTTGTTTCTATTTGTTTCTTCTTCTTCTTTTTAAATTCCATGGACAGCGCAATTAACCTACCATGACTTTTATTATGTTGATAAAAAGGGAAGAGATACAGATAAGGGTTGGTTTACACGATGGCAACATTTTGGTCAGAAATTAGAAACAACTTCCTCATTTGTTATTTGCGTAAATTCCGTCTTTAGGACAGTTTAATGTTGAGATTCATTTTTGCTTATGAGTAGATAAAGAAGATGTACTTTACACGATAGCGACAGTTTTTAGTTTCCAACATTTGTGTTGGTATATTTGTAGGCGGAGTTCAGCCAAACAGCCCCGCCTACAACCAGGGGATGAAAGAGGGAGACCAGATCATGCAGGTAAAAAGACGATACATGAGCCTGCAGAACTTCACTTTGTTCCTTTCTACTACATACAGCTTAAAGGGTTATTTCACCAAAAAATTATATATTTTATCTTAAATTTATGTTGACAAGATAAACATGATAAAGAACCTACGATGTATATTATTATGCTGAAGAAAAGATACAAAACGGGTTGGTTTAAGCGATGGCAACAGTTTAAGTTAAACTGGTGTTTTTTTAATTTAATTTTTTTAATTCGCCGATTTTGCTTATTGGCCGTTTAACAGACAGTTAACGCATGTTTAATCGTATGTTGATGTCCGTGATACAGTTAAAGATTCCTATATACATACACGGGCAACAATGTTTTATTACAGCATTTATCAAAAAACTTAGTAATAATTTTTTAGGGTATGGACATTGTAAAAGTATCATTTTTCATGCATGCATTCAATTACGCTGGTAACATAATTGAAGTTTTAAAGATGACCTTGCTGTTAGCAATAACAAGTTACTTGTAGGCTGAAGAGAGTTACTGCATTAATGTCTTATCTTCTCCTGATAGCAAAAATGACTGTCTAATGATGTTTTTTGATATCGGCTAAACTAAATCCAACTAAGTCGCTATTTTTGATTATGAGATTATCTGAAATAATGGTCAATAGTTGGTGTGACAAGCACATGAAAGTATGTTTTTCTTCATAAAGAGAACATTAGTCACGTGAGAGTTTTATCGGTTTTATAACATAAAGAATGCCTCATCAGCTTTTCTTTGATGTTGTTAATTCATAAATGTTTGCCTGATGGAAGAATTGTGCGTTTAACTAAAAAAACAAGCAATCAAGAACCCTACAAACGTATGGCGATTTGCTAACTACTTGAGGGAATTCACTGTATCCGCGGCACGAGGGTGACGCATTGCGCACGCGCCCAGTATTCCCTTGCTTATTGGTCTACACCGGAGGGCCGCTAACATTCTTTCTCTCATTTTCTTGTCTGGAACATTCGAACCATTTTTCTGGTTGCATATTGCGCCTCCCTCCTGCCCCATCCCGCCTAGGGGGTGCTAGAGGGAGGGAGTGTGTGGTGAGGGGAACACCTCGCATCAGCTAACATGGCTAATCCGTGCGGAATGAGAAATCTACGAGCAGCGTCTGTTCGCCAGGAGGGTATTCGTAGTAAAGTCGTTTCAAGGAGCGCTTTTTTTCCTACAAAATACAGTCACATAATCTGACGTATGGTGAATGTGACTTTTACACACAAAAAACATGAACTAAAATTTAAATCCGGCTGATATAATTCGCGATTCAATTTCAAACTGAGATTTTGGTTAGCCCAACTCCTTTGTTTTCTCGAGATAAGGCCTTTTTTACGTGAACAAATTTAGAACGTATTTTTTTGAATGATAATAATAAGCAAATCTAAAACTTAAAGCGAGATGCCGAAGAAAAAGTTTGGGGAAAAACATCTCGGGTCTTTAACCTATATCCGTAAGGCAATTAGTAATCACGCCGTTGTTCACAGTACCACCCGACAACCTCTGAAACAGCTCCCTTAAAAACACAAAACTTCGTATCACTTAATAAAGACAACTTCCATTGTTAATCTTAATATTTTCTTGAAACCTCATCTATTGAGACAAAGATAACGATTCCATCGCCAAGACATCGCTCTCAGATGATGGGACGAGAAGTTTATATTTTCTTAGCAAATAAGCGTTACTCCGTCCAAGGCAGTCCAAGACGGTTATTATTCTCCGCTAGTTATATTTGCAGAGTTTTAGTCAAAATGACCAGTACTGTGGACTTAATCAAAAGTTAATACAAAAATAGGGACGATAGTGATTTTAAAATTGGGCCGCTCGCAGTACAAGGTAGAAAAACAAGTTTGCAAAAGGGCGGGATAAAATCCCCACTCTAAGTAATGCCCATAATGATGACTGCGTATCTCGCATGAAAATAACTTCAAAATTAAAATCGATCTTCTTTACATCAAAAGCGTATGTATGCAAGTCTTTAATATGATAGTACCCGTATAGGTAATTGGCGAATGTGTAGTAAAAAAGGGTTTTAGCTAGTTTATCTCGTCAATATTACTCTTTCTGCATTAAAAATAAATACTCTAGACCAAGTAATTGTTTTATTTAGCAAACGTTGTGATTGTATTTCGAATGTGTCGCTTAAGTTTAAACTTTGAATTGGTCCCTTTAGTTTAAGAATGTAACAGCAAACTGTATATATAATGAAATAGAATATCAATGCAGAGATATACATTAAAATGGGCACCGTTATATCTTTATCATTAGTAACTATAAACAATTTGATTACCTTACCACGTATTTATTTGGAAAATTGTAACACTTAAATGTTTAAATTTTAAAAAATATCAAAAAATAAAGATACATACGTTAATATCCCGCCAGAAAATCCGATTCCATAAGCAAATATCCAAGTTGTATGTAAAATTCTATTCCGTTACTAGTAAATCAATCCTACATCAAAATGTATCAATCTCGACTGTTACGCAAAAAAAGTACATTGCACTCTTAGACTCCACACAGAGTTTAGGGAGGTCAGCCAGATCAGCTTGTATCCACCCTGGTTCCTCCTCCTTCGAATGCTGCCAATCAAATGGACAGCCCTAGGCCCTATTAAACACCTTCGAACTAAAAAAAACTTATTGAACATGAAAAAATGTTATAGTGATGCTCTCTTCGCTCCACTGGTCCTCGGTCTTAAAACATTTATCTGCTGAAATGTTTGTTAATGTTCTTCCAATCCGCATACAGACAGCTTATTCTGTCATGTCGTATTATTATAGCTTTACTGATTAATAGGATAGATTATCAATATATTAATTTCATATTTGATATAATAAGCATCGGTTGGGCTAATATACCACATCGATTAGAAACATAATAGTTCCCATCGTCGCATCACAGACGGCCTACAACACTTCCTTAAAATATTGATTTTTATTGATATTTTCACAAGAAATTTCATTATTAAAACCGATTTATATCATCTATGTTACTAAACTCATGGTCACTGCAGATTTCATTTGACCATTGCCTTTATGTTCTTTTATTATGTTATATACGTTCCGCGCGATGCCTTTATTCTATACACCAACCTTGGTTTCTAGGTGTATTAATGTTTTAGTCCCAAAAAGAATCAATTTAATTCGATTTCAGAACTTGATCTTAATTATTGCAGTTTCATGTTTTAACTCAAGGTTTAAGGTCAACATGGTGATGATCTTTAAAGTACAACAAGTGACATTACTTACGAATTAGAGGTAGTTTTGTAAAACAATGATATTAAAAAAGTAGAATTTACACTCCGAAATTGGAGATTTCATAAGATCATTCCATAAGAGCAAAAATGGCTTGAAAAGAGTGAAAAACAACTTCAATTAAACAACCAAAATACAAGAGGAACCTTGAAGCAATACAGTTTTTACTTCAATTTCTGATTCTGATCATCATGATGCTATCGTCCTGACCAAGGTTGGTTTATCTTTACTGACCAGCTCCGACCCAATCATGTTGCAGAACCAAGCCGATTTATGTTACATTCTATATTAATGTTCATCTTATCATCTTTATTATGCATCATTAAAATCGATAATAATGATGATTGCTTTGACATTTATTTGGCATAAATCCCATGATATCCACGATATCATTTATCGCACATGCGCAGCGGCAATACTAATTGTATAACCTCAACCCCAAGTACGCAAGTGATCCCTAATGCACTAATTGCCTTATCTAAAAACGTTGACTTCTGTAAATCGTGTTGGACGAGGCTGTGAAACATGTTGTATACATTAAGACTAATCCACTTGGTTTGATGATTGACGCGAGATCAATCCGCACGACGAAACTCCTTCCTCTATTTTCATCATGCATTTCCCGTCTACCTTCCCGCTGTCTAGTTTAATTTCTCTCAAATCTTAAACCCTAATTAAAGTAAAAGCGCGTTTAATCAAGGGTCCATGGTTTAATATACATACTTACGCCGGACGAGGCTGATACAACATTAGCGAAAATGAGTCAAAATGGAGCTGAGATGGAAGCCTGTGTATAACACTGTAATTAACTGACGGTTTGATTCGAAGTGCAAGCGGGAAGGATGTAAAAAATCAAGAGTCACGTGTTTGCTCAAATTAGGTCAACTATTAACTCTTTTATTTTTCAAATATTATTCTGTTTAAATATCATTCATACTATTCCAATTTAGAACAAAAAGATAAAGATTTGGTCAAGTTTGAAAAAGCAGCACGAACATAATGGAAGTTGTCTGCAACGATCAAGGTATTAAATTCCCGTATACCCATCGCTACTCTGTTTCGCCCCAAGTTACTCTAAGTGTTTATTCAGATAAAAAGAAACTTCAAACCATCGCAGTATAAAATTTAAGGGTTGTCCAACTAGATTTAAGTTCGAAATTTGAGGAGTGTAAACACAACGTGCCGGCAGCAATGTTGTAAAGCGAGCCACCTCATCTCCACCTGCGTGTGAGACTACGACGTTGGTTTGCCACTGTCGTACGTTAGCAAGTAACAAGTAATATCGGATCAGTAACAGATTTTATAAATGCCGTGGTGAAACACGCTCAAGTAAAATTGTTTCTCATAACAGGAGTAGCATGTTCTATCAAACACGGAGTCCTTCGTGTCACCACGGTGTATAATTTTGAGGCGAGTGAAACTGGTATTTGAGGCGTTTTAATGCCAAAGGCTCTGTAATAGAAGTCGGATACTCTTTAACAGACTGACTTTGCCGAGATTTGAGCGGATGGACGAAGCGGTATCGTCATGAGAAGGACGTTGCCCCATCAGCTGATGGTCTCAATGGAGTCATGGCTGAGACACCATTCTCGAGCAATCTCGAGCATGCGCATCATCACGTTGATCAACATGATCAAGTTCATTCACTCACAATAGTCGTTTATTTTGATCGGGATATAAGAGCCTTGTTGTAAATAATCATGATAATAATATATATCTGAAATCATTAGAACATTTTGAAATCTATGCTCGTAATTCCCAGAGGATAAATCTCATAAAATCCATATTTGAAGTGAAAAAGGAGCCTACTCATCCAATATCATCTCATATCTCATACAAAGTTTTTAATAGACGCAATGATGCTTCATAAGCACCATCCTTCTCACTGTGCACTCTTGGCAATACTAATTCACCGTGTTAAAAGTGGAATACTTCAGAACACTCTCATAAACTATGCAATAAAAGCGTGGAGCATGTTCATAAATCTCTAAATATGAATTGTTCGCAACTGAGTTATCGCAAGGGAGGTATGACTTTCAACACCCAGCAATGACCCAGGTGAAGAAGGTGTTGCCGGAGCGTTTCGGGAGACGTGATCATCTCGCATTTCTTCGCGAGAGATTTCCACCAGGGAGAGGGCGAGAAGATGTTGTATTTATTATCTGTAAGCTTCTACTTGTAGGGGAATAAGATAAGGGTCTTCTATTTCCATTCATATTCTCCAGACATTGTGAGCATATGGTACTGGTAATTTGTCTGAAGTGTTGGCCTCCAATGACTGTCCTAGATTCAAAATGTTGGTTTGCTCTTTAGAAGAGTGGTCGCAGCTATGAGTTTTCTATGTTAGCATATAAATCAATTGGTTTGGGAATTAAAGAAACATTTTATGCTGAATTATGTTTTGAGAAACTACCGGGAATCAACTCAAGCAATTCAGCTGAGGGTGGGGTTTTGCTGGTTTCGCATCACAACAGGGATTTGGAGCAAGTTTAACATGACACACAACTACTCGAGTATGTATCACAGCGCGCGAAGCTTAATCAAAAATTAATCATTTTTTCACAGTTTCACACCAGCAGACGACATCAAATCTGTGTTCTTGGTTTTCAAGCATGCCGCAGCCTGAAAAATCACTGCATGCGATGTATAAGAAGTAGCATGTGCTGAAATTATCAATTCTTGGCGGGTATAAGCTAACTTTATAGCACAATTCTCATTATACTGTCTCGCTGAGGGTTTCAGAGGAGGTGTTGACGCGGAGGAAGTGGGTTGCATGTATATCGCCCAAGTTTGTTGTCTCCAAAATTGTTCTTTTTGCCACGTTCTATCAAAAGTAGATGACATGTTATTGAGTGACACCATGTTGAAGTCAATCTCCTTACTAGGAATGCCCCAATAACAATGTTTCCCTATCTTAAAGGCTGCCTTCAAGTAACCAATTAGTGATGATGATAGTATTGTGGAAGAGACAGGTGCAATCTCGACTACAGGGGTAATTGAATCTTGCGCTTCACCTGTTTCAATTCTACGCTACTTAAATCTATGCTTAAATTCACCGTTGGGGATGAGAGTTAAGTCATACCAATAATGCGTGAGGCAATGTTAGTTCATTTTACGCGCGTTACAAGATGTTCCCGCCTTAGTCGATCAAGTCGATTTTTTTATCCAATTACATGTCAACACATTTGGCCAATTATTGTAATTATTGTTGTGTCAACCAATATGATGAGAATAGAAGCCTAAACCAACCTATATAATGAGAATAGAAGCCCCGAGCAAGGGCTAGTTTACGCATCAAACTACCAAGGATAAAGAGTGTAGTATATTAGAAATTGAATGTTAATGAATCGTGGTTTGCATTTTTTGTTACACCCTAGATAACATTTGCTTGTGAATAATGACCATCATAAAGTGAAGGTTATAGATCACAGTTGAGGATCGTTGTTGGCATTGCATTACCAGGAGGAAAAAAAGACGAGTTGAGTATGAATTATGACATAACAAACAATAATAATGCCCGTCCCGATGCTAAGGGTAGGTTGTTCGATTAAATATTAGCACTCCCTCTGGCTTGATCAAATAGTATTCAAGCAATCCCAGTAACGCAAATTAGTATTACTGTTGGAGTTTCTTAGTTTTACTATAATTTCCGAGCGTGATTTTAGTATAACCAGGAAAGTTCCCTGTTCCCTGGTAAAACTACTTTACTCTTTAGTTGTCCGTACACTCGTAGGACGCGATACCGGTACTACATGTATTACTCATTGGAAGCAAATTCATTCAATTAAGCTTCCACAAGGGTTTTGGGGTTCAATACGGAAGAGTCCGATACGATTTGACAATGGTACATCTTTTGTAAATGAATTGGAAAGAGCAAAGTAATTAAACATTGTGCGCTAGTGGACTTTGAATTTCGGTAATCAATCATAAATATGCATTCTAATTCTATCAAAAAAAGTGAAATTTAAGTGTGAATCTAGTGAAGGACATTTAGTAGATGCCGGGTACGTAATACACTAGACGGTGGACTGCATGTACTTTACCGGAGAGCATCCAGTTACCATTTTATATTTTATGTTGTTATGCTGGTTGATTTCAATCCGTCGTGATGCGGACCCCAACATTTCCACAAAACTATTTATTTGTAGGCCTATCGTAATTTTTTATCATTAACCGATGTTTATTTAGACTTGTAACACCAACACTATTGTGTCAATACAACTCCCTATCGAAAGATAAAGTTTCATTTAACTTTAATGAAACATTTAAATTGGGGTTTTCAAACCTAATTTGACACACATCTTGATTTAAAAATCAGTTGTTTCCACATTTACCTGCAGTAAATATTTGAGACTATCTATTAGCACGATTGACTTTTAATAAGCACACTCAATTGCTATCAAATTTCCAGTGTTCAACGTAAAGATCATGTCAATACGTGATGGTTTGTATGAAACGTGCGGCATACGTTGGCAACAGGCTGACCGTCTTGTATCACGCTCATTAGAGACGTTATCTAGGATTTTAAGATAAATGGTTTTAATATCCATGACCTTTTGAGGGATGCTGTTTGTATTAATTGTGATTCTGTCCATTAGGTTTGTATATAAAATTGAATAACAATCATCGAAGGTAAACAAAAAAGTGGACATGCTGTAAACTTATGTTTGAAATTCTCAAGTATCATCATGACGTGGGCATAATTTGGCAATTATTGTACTACACTGGATACATTTCAACAGCAGATGACGCACCCACAGTCAGTAAATGATCAAAGACATGATAGGGGAAATGGTCTTATTAGTCATTTTCTTATTACCGTGGAACTTCAAGTGTCGTTGATTAGACAATTATTTGGCCAGTTGTAACAGACGAGGTTATGATACCGTAATAAAGTGATCATTCTTTCTTTTTATTTATTTTAAATATAATGCCAAATATGCTCAAACGATTAAGGCATTCATGCATAATAACCTAAGTAAAGGTTGTATTTTTCTTAATGTCGTCATTATATTGGTACAGAGCCTCCTTTAGGCGTATTTAAACTATTGATATCGTCACACAGCCGCCATTTTGGTTACAATAAGAACGAAAACACGCTTTACTCTGTCCCAAGCTTTGCGAATATGTAATCTGTTGATTTCAACTGGGCACGCACTTATATGGGGAAAGGTAAAACATGTGTTTTAAAAATATTGAAGGTAGTAGTCCATTTCAGGTGGAAACTTAAAAAGTTTGGTTTAATAATAATAATAATAATAAGTTCATAAAAAGAAAGAAACCAAATCGGGGAACATGTCTATTTCTGACATCAAATTCTGTACGATCCATTTTTAAACCGCTTCGTCGTATTCACATTAGCTTCCAAATACCTCAAGGTTACATTGGTTTCATATGTCAAGTTCGATGCAACAGGTTCATCAAACCACAAATCATGGAAAATATCATTGCTTTATTGTATCTGACCTTCAACATGCTAAAATGCATTAACCAATCATCATAGAAATTGAAACGTACCTTCAAATTACTCAGCTCTTCAAAGTAAAAACTCAGTATCAATATTATTGTAGTAGATAGTAATTTGTTTTACCTTGGGAGAAAAATTCAGTATTTTTCGGGAATTTGGAATGCAAGGCTGTTTTTTTTTAGCATGCATGATTTCGCTTAAAATACATATTAACTGTTAAATATGTATTTCTTTAAGTTTATTACGCCCGTGAAGCCGCAGCCATTAATGCATTTTAATGGAAAAGACCTAGTCACCGGTGTATGTATTTGTTAATCGGTGATTTATCACGTTAGTAATATATTTCACTTTTATTGTGCATGGCAGCCAATATATACGCATAAATGAACTAATAATAAAAGTAAATTATGTTTACTCATTTGAGAATCACTAGTGCGTAGAAACTTTACCGGTAAATTAGCCTTGTGTTATATACCGGCTTCCCTATTCTCGTCGCTTAATGATACAATAGAGATGAGCGCTTACAGAACTATTTACTTTTCCAAGCACGGCTAAGAAATGCCTCACATCTAAATGATGTCAAAATGCAAACAATGAACTTTATCTACTTTAGTTGATGAAATAATTCCATAAATTTGAATTGCATAATTGTCTTAATCTTTTTGCTTTCATTTGTTTATCTTTAGTTTATAATATAGACGAGTCGCAAAATTACATTTGAATTATAATGTATTGCACGAAACAGTCGCTTATATATAATAAATACTATTTCTTAAACCTGGCTTAACCTATAAATAAATTATCTCAAAAAATGAAAAACTGCTGAGTGCAATAAAAAATGCCAATTCTTGGGTTAAATGTTAATCTTCAGTTTGTTCAAAAATATTATGTCTATATCGAAGCATCAAAATTTTATTTTATCGTCTATCATTTTACGGCTGTTCTTCGTTTAATTTTTAGAGACACTTTATCCACTTAGTGAGACAAATATTTCATAGTCTATGGCGGGAAGCGCCGGGAACACCACTCAACTCAATCATTCGATATGAGAGTAATGAGATAAAAGGTGACTAATAAGGTACAGAACTATAGCAATTTTGTCATTTTCCATTCTTTCTTTTTTTCTAGATGAATAATGGCTAAGCTAAGCAGCTAAGGATAATCTCTCTCACTTGTTGCGTTTATAATGTTTATAAACTGTAACCACTTCGGGCCACATGTAAATTATTTATTTTTCTGTTAGATTACAGCTCTTTGCACTCTCTCTTTCGGCTTTGCGCTCGTTTAAAGTAATTAAACATGACAGGAAAGCGCCTCCTTTACAGCGTGTTGTTGTTGTAGTTGGTTTCTTTATATTTGTATAGATTGATTATGCATTGAATATTTATATAAATGATGGTGTTCATTGAATTGGATGATAATAATCCATTTCTTTTCTTTTTTATTCACGGTTAAAAATGAAATGAAATCTTAAAAATAATAAATCTTAGGGTTAGATTAAACTCGGAAATTCGAATAACTTAACAATATAGTCCTACATGATATACGTTAAAACGGATGAAATAACTTATGAAAATAAGGTATATAATGTAAATAAATTGACATTTAGGTTATAGTTTTGATCAAACTATCTTATTCCCAATTTAAAGTTGATTATTTTTTGGTAATGGTTGCAAAAATGTCTGATAAAGGTAAAATGAGAGTATATTAAAGTATTTATATTTTTGAATAATTCGACCACTACATTATACGTAGTGAGGAAACACATGCATTATTTCCTATGAACGAACTCGTGCTTTATAATACATGTTGAATTATCATTCATTTATTTTCCATTAACGCAACAGATGTGCGCTCAATCCATGCCGTAGAGTTAATTTGCCTAATGAAAATGTGTCAATTTCAAGAGCGTTATTTTGTTTGTTTATTTACCAAGGTTGGTCCGAGGAGGACACATGCTAGTCCATATATGTTTATTACAATGCAATAATATTTTTGTTAATGTACGCACCATATTAACGGTTGTAAGGTTTATTGGACAGACTTTAGCTTCATAACACATGTTGAATTGCCATTCACCTATTTTCCATTAACGCACCAGATTTGAGCTCAGTACACACTGTAGAGTCAATTTGCCGTAATGAAAATGTGTCGGATTTCAAGGGCATATTTATAAACGAAATTTTGCCTTAATGAAATGTTTCAACTTCAAGGATTTCGTAATTGCGATTTTTCTTCAGCCAAATTGGTTTAAAGCATACGCAAGTGCGCTGAAAATAAATATTAACTGTTGAATATGAGAGATATTTATAATAACGAATTTAATTATTTCTGTTTATTACGCCTTTGCGGCCGCGCCCATTATTATGATGGATTGGATAATTCATGGTCACTGGCTATATGTATACTATAATCGTTAATCAGTGATTTAAATGTCACCGCGTTAGTAATATATTTCACTTATGATTTCTATTGAGGCATACAATAAAGTAAAGGTTTAATCATCTGTGATTAAACTTGTTGCGTAGTATTATTGTCTTACGGTTTTTACAGATATGATCTCATCACTTACCGGTTCACCTAATATAAAATGATATGACTCTTTGGGCCGTGTAAATGCAGGAAACAATTTTACTTTTGATGTATTCAACGGTATTGTGAATAGTTAATACTTTTTGCGCAACAGTGAGAAGAAGTGTTTCGAATTCTCAGCTCAAAATGTCAGAAATCGATTTTGATACACTAATTTGATTTTCATACTTTCTAGACGATATGAAAAAATTACTTTAAAATTGCATTACACACTGGCTTATATCTAATAGAAATCATAGATTCGTAATATGAATTTCCCGTAACCATATCGTACCAATCTTAGCTCTTTGACTTCAAAGGAAATCGTCAGTTAAATATCGTAAAGTACTCTAGTTTAAGGGTCAAATGTAATTCCTTTTGCTGTTAGATTACAGCTCTCTGCTCTGCCTATCTGCACATGTTTAAAAACGGCAAATAATTGTTTTCAGTATGTTGTAAATGGTACTTACCTGCACTAGACTTTTGAGCAAAATATTTTATTCCTAAATTTGGTGAGTCTTTGGTGATTCTTTAATTATTGCAAAAATTGCAATCCGTACTGGTAATAAAGCTGATTTGATTTAATGGACATACTCTTGCTTCAAAACAAATGGCATGTTGAATTGACATTCACCTATTTTCCATTAACGCAACAAATTGCACTCAATCCATGCTGTAGAGTCAATTTGCCATCATGAACATGTGTTGATTTCAAGAATTTAGAACGCAATGTTTCTACAGCCAGTGCAGTGTTATGCTAAAGTGCACTGTAAAATAATCAATCATGTTTAATATAGAACATGTATGGATCAGACGCTATTACAAAGTCGCGTTAAATTTAACTTTTAATGGTTTGATGTTTAATTTCACGTTCAATCAGTCACGCAATATATAAACGAATAGATGGACTAATGTCAAAAGGTCTTAAAACAAATTGCAATATATAACTATTTTACTTGTTGCGTAGTAAACTGATTGGTGAGTAAACATAACCTTGTGTTGTATATTATAGGGAAGATGCAGCTCATTACTTAATAGGGGATAGACGAGATGACTTTCATGGTCTTCATTTTATATATCTAATATTTGTAATTTTATAATCTTGAGTCTACATATTGCATGAAAGTAGCTTCCCTGTTTTCGTAATGAATT
>JAUMTS010018800.1:0-11440 GCA_032273385.1 Ophiopholis aculeata | reverse complement strand
TGTACAACAATAACTAATACTGTATTATTATTATTTTATATTTTCCAGGTTAGTTTGGATTCACAAACAAGAGAAGCAGTCAATAAAAACATGACGGAGCCTAGTCCGACTACATTCGATGACGCACAAGCACAAATTTATATTCTCATGCATCGGGACTCTTTTCCGCGATTTGTCAACTCAAAAATGTTTAGAAATCTACTTGAAAAAGCGAGTCAAAACCAGTGAACATAAATCTGTTTTGAACTTTAAAGTGATTTCTTATGACTACAAAGATTAACATTGGTACTTCTATAAGGAAATAATAATAGAATCAGAAATATTGGCTGGTTCGGGTTATTTTTTACAGTGCAATGTTGTCGCTACATCAAAAGTGATGATTTCTTTTATCAGCTAATATCTTTTATAGATATTTGGTTTTTATTATTTATAGTTGTCTGGATGCAGCGGTGTAGTTACAGTTTTCTCATAGATGCAACTAACTGATCAATAGATGCGGCAGTCATGTTACGTCAACAATAAAGTGAAGCTTCACTTTCGAGTTCTCGTAACTGCTATTTTTGTGATCCATTCTCCCGCAAAAATGAGTAGTAGTTGTCTGCGACAAAGCGATGACGCATTTTTTTCATTTAACACGCATGCGTTTAGCAAGTTCTCAGGGAATCCATATAGCTGACCTCTGTATGTAACTTAATCCACCGTAAGTTACTATTTGTATGGAAAATGCTACATACTGCACCGGACTTTCTTGACGACAAAGAAAACAGCGCCACCAGACGAGAACAGTCGTATCTGAGGCTGGGATTATGAATATTCAGTTTGTTTTTGTATTAAGAAGAATGCTGCAATGCATTGTGGTCCCATTATTCTTTCGCCCAATTGCACCTGTTGGCGCACCTCGACGTACCTGCGTAGCTTTTATGAACACCGCGGACTACAAAAGGACTAAACTCACTTTTTTTTATGACAACAAAGTATATCGTTAAAGCAAGATAGAACCAATTGTGCTTGTTTATTATGTTGAAGAATTATGTGTTTTAGAATACTTTAGAAAGATGCAAATGAAAGAAATATTGTGGGTGTATGTTTTTGTAAACGTTTACTTTTCTTTCATAAATGTTATGAAAGTGGTTTGATTTAAATGTTGTTTACAAAAGTTTAAAACGCAAACGGTAATTTTTATATACATAATATGTAGGATATAAATCAAGCGAATGTAAAACAAATAATGTGATCGACCTTTCATTGAAAGGTGGAACACTTTATCTAATGTATATGGAACCATTCCTAAAAAATATGTTTTAAGGTGCAAATGCAATATGTTATTTTAAATATTAATGATGATTAATGTGTGCTTTGGTGAAAATTAGGCGGTAGAAAAAAGAAGGCTTATGATTTTTAAATAGCAACTATAAGGGTTATTATTATGTACAAGTGAATAGTAAGTTTCTCTAATTTTTTTATCTGGGGCAAACCTACCTCGGATCCAGGGCAATGCTAACACATCTTTTGTAGGCCTAGTGATCCATTTTTAACCATCATAATTGAATGATACTAACGAAAAACAATTATATTTTGGTTACAATTGCGCAGTGTATACATGTTAGATGGGTTCGAATCTTCCAGACATGTAGAAACCTCTAGCCGCTCAAGAATCCACATGCTTTTCTTTATCATCTTATATTCTTATTTCCAACCTTACTTTTCAACACTCTCAAGAAAAACTATGTATACATCTCATTATGTTTTGACTATAGAGGGTTTTCACGACGCAGTACGAACCCCATACACACATGATCCGGCGGCCGTCTTGATACCCGAATTACACGCGTTTGTATACGGAAACGGGTACCAAGATGGTCGCCATACCTAGCAACGCCTTGGCAACCATGGGTAGTGACGTCACATAAAAACCCTCTATAACTTCGAAGAAAGAGGACTTTTTCAGTTTTGATGTGAAAAGGTTTGCCTTAGTGAGAAACTTGTTGAGAATATGACATATTATGCCCCATTCGGGTAACAAATCAAGTAATACAAAAACAAAACTGAGACCAGGGAAGGTCTTGTGACTAGAATGTTTGTATAGGGTATCAAAATCAACCTATACCACTACAAGTCTCATAATAATTTGGCTATTCATTCTTGAATAGGGCATTAAAATAATCAGAACATTAGGAATGATAATTTATGTGAGTAGATTGCACTCAGAAGTACTCAAAACTAGGTACAAAACAGTCATCAAATGCTACAAAAATGGCTGAAATGGCATTTGGCCATCGATATGATACCATTTCAACAGATACGGTCTCGGATATGGTATCTGTTTTAACAGAAACGGTCTCATATGTGATTTTAAGTTGAACATACTGTATCTGAGCCAAATGCCAATTTAAGGTTGGTGTAAACCAATTATTTTTGGAAACTGTTTTTCAACTATACATTTTCAGAATCGGATTAACAATTCAAATAAAATGGTGATGTCTATTTTTTTTTAAATGCAATGTGTAAACATTTTGTTCTTTTCATATTTTAGAAACTATATGTAATTATCTAAAAAGCGTTTTCTCAAATAAATAATTGAATTTCGCAATTTTGATTTCTAAATATTTGCGAAAAAGGTCAACATTTGCATATTTTACCAAAAACGCTAATTTCTTAACTTTTTTGATGCTATACATTTTAAATTTAGGTAAAAAAGTGAAAAGTATACAAATAATACTCAACCACATTTTAGCTGGGCTTATAAATGTTTGGGTGAAAATCGTGTTTTTAATGTTTAAAAAGGCATTATTACGCCAAAGCATGTCACCATTGTGTTTGGTTCGTCAATTCCTTTTTAAAATGGCGTTTTCATATCGTTTAGATCAGATTATTAACCCCACCAACCTTAAGGCATGTTAGGCAAATTGTAGAAACCAAAATGCAAATGATCAATGATTTCGTACGAGATTTTTGAAGTGTTTCACAATGAAAGAAAAATCGCTGAAATTACAGATCTTTCTTCAATGTATCTTTTATCGAATGCCAAATTGGTCAAAATGCGCTACAGTGAATGGGGAATTAAGGTTTTATAGTTTTACTATAATTTAAAATTGATGAATTTGAAAGGGTGCAATCAAAAGAAACAAAGTTGAATGTTTACTTGTTTTTAAGAAATGAAAAATCTTGAATAGCATTACTTTTATGATACTTTAGCGTAGATGCTAATACAAGACGTTTAAAGTAATGTTTTATGACTGTTAAACAATTGTACTCATTATGGTTATTACAGAGGAGCTTTGTATATTTATTTTCGTTCTGAGGGTTTTTTCCACTTGTCTATGCCTAGAAAACTGCTTGTATTTTGAAACGTCTTTATCAATACAAATTAAATCCGCCGACCATTAATTTTGTCGATAAACCACCCATATATTATAGGTGTTTAGCATTGTCTTACGCCATGCTAAAGTAAAGCATATAGGCCGTCTTCAAATATTTCCATAATCATGATTATAGATAAACCTAAACAGGAGAGCAATTGATTCACTTAAAGGCATATTCCCACATTTGTTCAGAAATAGGCTTTGCTCAAACCAATCTTAGTTATTGGTTATATTTACCATGAGATGCCATCTGAGCTTGATTTGCCTCTAAAAGTATTTAGACGAGTACTGATGGCTTGTTCATACACGCTTTCATATACAACAACACTTTTAATACAAAATTCCAGAATTGGAAGGAATTTGACCGATTTTAACTGCAAAATTAGACATTTGAGAAAAATTGAGAGTGCTTCGACCAGAAATATAGGAATATGCCTTTAAATCTGCAACCAACCATTAAAAATAGATGTTTTTAAATGTCTTATTTTCGGTTGCTACAAATAAGTCTCAAGCAATACATTACATATTTTTGTAAGTTTTACCTTTGAATTGATTTATTAGTGACATGAACAACAGAAGCTCTTTATCAAAATTACGCTTTTCAAATATAAATATATATAATTTAAAGAACTTTTAAACAAATAAACAATTCACAAGATTTCTGCTGCTTATATTTGTGTGTACATTATTAGCTATCGCGTTTGAAAATTAATTCCACTCTATCTTTTTAACATATTCCGACATATTGTAAGCTACGCAAAATCTCTAGTGTTGTATATCAACGGGGAGTTGTCAATATTAAAGTGGTCATTTTATATTTTAGTTTAATACTCAGAGGCGTTAGTTTTGCAGAATCAACGCAGTTTGCATTTTAGGCCACCAAAATGGTACTTCCATGATACATATTGTGCAAAAATATGACAAAAATCGGTGGCAGTGGAGCGTGCCGGCCATGTATATAGAACAATTTGTTTGTTGTATTACATTTTTAGCAGCCAAACTATAAACAAAATCGAAAGGGACCAAATTTACCGCTGTGTGCTTGTAAATCAGTATAACGTTGTGTTCTTTTGTTGTTTTACATAAAAATGATTAATACTTCTAGAAATGTTACTAGGTGATACAGATAACGTCATAAATATACCTCTGACTATAGTTCAAAGCATAAAAAATGCTAGAATACTACAACATTCTTTATGTTACGGTACTATTTTAGAGCAAGTTTTAAGTACTAGACATTTGATGGTGTTTGTTTTATACTCGTTTGGCTGTGATGTATACCGTACAGTAATATATAGTAAAAATATGTGCAGACTAATGCACCGCATGGGGTTCTTTTTTTACATTATATAGTTGAGGACTTTCAAATAGCCCTATTTTAGGGTATAATGATCTGTTGTTTATAACTATTGTGTGTAACTTGTGGGTATGAATGCATTTATGATTAAGCAAGAAAAATTCGAATCCAACTAAAAGCAACGGAAGGTTGTGACGTATTTGAACTTGGTTAATTTCGAAATACTTTTTATTCCGTTTAGGTATAGGTGATGAAAAGGGACTTACTGTATTGCAGAACCAGTACGTCGCAACTTTACGTTGCCCTTAGACACATTCGAAAAATGCTGCTCTCTCAAGTAAAACAATTCTGTATCCGCAAAACCCAAAGTCCCTGGGGAAACTTACATTTGGAAGCAGTATGGGTATGTGCCGCTCTAAAGACCCCCTTTTCAAGCCTTTTTCCTGCTCCTGACACCCACCATTTCAAACCCTTTTCAGTTCCAGAGACACAACTTTCTATTTCAAACTTCTTCAAGGTTTTTTTCTCATAACAAAGCTCTAGATCAGCTACAAATTGCCGTTCCAAAGCACTAATTTTCAGGAATTGTAGTTCCGGTGACAACATTTTTTGCACCAAAGGTAGGTCGAAAGCCCCAGTTTTTTTAAACTCTGGGAGGCACATACCTACCCAAAAATACTCAAGTACCTTCACCGGGCCCAAAGGGCATCAGGTCCTGTTTTCGATAATATCATTTGTCAGTTCACTCCCGTTTTCAAATAAAAATATTGTAAGATTTGAAGCTACTAGAATCTTTAGTGTGGTCAATATGAGTAAAACTTTATCTTTCCCTAGAAAGCCCTCCAACATGGATTTTCCAACATGGATGCCTCTAGGGAGGTATTAAGTTTGGCTCATGTTTACCAACCTAAAGAACCAAGTAACTCCAAATCATACTTTCGTGACTCTTATGGACGTACAGCAGACTGTTGCTCGCCTTGAATACTGTACTCGACGTTTGGCTTACTATATGTGTACATCCCTGGCAAAACGGTGTACTTGGCTGTACCGTCACATTGAACTCATTATGTCAGTGTTACCACCATTAATTCAATCAATATAGGTACTCTTATGTTCAAAGGGATTAAACCTTCCTTCTTATAAAACCTATAGAATTGCTGAAAGGGAACTCAGAATCCTACCCTTTCTGGGTCTGGTTCTGGATAATTACTCCGACAAAGCGGGTTCCCGCATCGCGTCAGAGACGTTATGAGACCTAGAAGGTGATGAGTACTGACAACAGACCCGGGGTAAACCCCTACTCTTGCGATTAGGTCTGCAACTTTAGCGTGTCTAGGTATTGCTCGTCTGGTACACGGGACCACCATTTTACGTGACTCTCCGAACCACGGCACGCCATACACCCACTATGGTCATGATGGTAGCAGCACGTTTAGACCACGGTGAATGGTGTAGAGGAGAAATTCTACAACTAAATCTGAACTGCAAATTTGGCTTCTCAAGTGAGAAATTAAACATGTTATACGAAATATGATTTTGACATGATTGCAGAATTTCCGACCTTATAGGGACATTTTGGGAGCCTCAAATATCTACAGCTTGGCGACTGGTGGATTCGAACTCGGTGTCTCCCGGCCAGAGCCCAGCGCGCTAGACCACTCGGCCACCTCTACCTCTACCCCTTTGTTTGCTTGATCTCAATTATGTTTGAGCATAGTTTCAGAAGAGGTGAAATTGTGTCTACTACATCAGCCTATCAATACTTAATCAATATAGGACATAAAGTATTCTAGTGACGAAAACAGACATAAGTATATAGCTACCGACAAGTGCATATTTTTGCCGCGGATGTACACATATACCAAACTATGGGACATTTTGTTGTCGTTGTATTCAGCCCTCCAACATGGATGCCTCTATAGGGAAATATTTAGTTTTGCTCACAAATATTGTACGTTTACACATTACATTTTTACACCTGCTCAGTATTTCTAATATCTTCCTGACAGTATCTGCTTATATATACCTCCACAGATACGACATGTTTACTTGAGAAGTGGATTTCTTGTCATGATATTGTTCCTTAGCATTTCGTACCCTATTGTTCACCAAGCCAACAGGTCCAGTGTTACACCCAAAGCTTTTTTGTATCTTAATTATGCGTGTCCTTAAGCTGAATCAATAACAATTATAGGCGCTAGCACAAGCTCATGGTCTGACAATTCCAAGTTCATCACTATAAAACTGTTCTTGATGAAATGGATTGGGTTTGTATTTGAAGATACTAGTAGTAGTCTTAGAATCTAGACCACAATAACACTCTCTTTTGACGTTTCGTCAACTGACAGCAATCGTTCTCAATCTCAACAGTAGTGATGATATAACGATCTTATGTTGCTATATAACACTAGTTGACTCTTGCTAAGCAACAACATTGCCAGGTGATTCGTCGTCAAACACGGGACTAAGTTGGTATTGCCACTCGTCCTTGTTCATCTATACTGTTTCCCTGCTCTCTGATTTCTATCACTTCTTTGATTCATTGCTTATTTTCAATCACTCTTACAGTATAAGAGTGTGATATTGAACTAGATTCTAAGAATTTTACTACTTATAATTGTAACATGGTGAATGTAATAAAGTTAAGGCAGATAGGTGCCACATTCAATTTTTTCACCCTGTGACGAAGCGGAAGATTTGATGTTATTCAAGTTTTTATACATTATTGATGGTAAATGAGTACAGCTATTATAATAAAGCAATTTACATACACATGAGAGAGATAATGAGGATTTTTGACTGTACTACACATGTTTTACACATGTGCTATATTCTACAGCATACCACAGCAGCACAGATGTTCCTGTCAAAATAAATCGTTAGTGAGGCCGATAATAGGTACGCAATGATAGAGATTCCATTATGTAACATGCATAAGATTATATGCAACCATCAGCTCCAAGGTTCCAATGCCAATACATTACGATACCGCTATCGAGCAAGCCGATGCATTTCGATAGTGGCCATTTTGATAATTGGTAGTTTGTATATATATATATATATCTTGGCCTGAGTTTCGAATTGTGGTTCTGAAACGATATATATGCATTCATGCATAATCGTTTTTCTGCCCCGTAAACCAATGCATTTTGCAGGATTTTGCCGTTAAAACGCATCGAATCGTATCCGGTCGTTTGTTCGTTAGCAGTATCGTAATGCATTGGCACTGGCTCCTTATTACATACCACATTTTAAAGAAGGTGAACCTGAAATAACCTAAATGTTCTTGAAAATGGGAATTTCTTTCATGAAACACCTGACGGGTTTAATAAATGTGATCCAATTGGTACACGTCCTTACAATCATACAATCCTTACTATTACCGGATGTAATGATTATGGTGTACACAGGTTATATTGGCATGAGACAAGCTTTTTTGTAAGTAAATGCTGTGGAATTTCAAATGTTTTCTTATTTGGCTGGATATATAACATCTTGATAAAGTAAAAGCCACCTGCCCTTTTCGCGTCAAACGCAGTGATCGTAATCTTGTGCAGCAAACTGCTGGCCTCACGTACAAACAAAATCTTTTACATTTAATCACTGATCACTCGGCAACAGCTGACCATGTACACAGCCAATCCACAACCAGTGCGTGACCCACACGTGCACAACCAGAGTGCACGACACAATAAAGCAAAGGTGGTTCTTACTTTAAGTCTTGCTTGTGACATTTAGCAGTTTAACATGTTACATAATATACAATATGTAGGTCGGGGGATCAAGGTTGCATAATGACAGTAACGGTGTCGGAATCTTACGGGTACATGTGCCTGCAAAAAAGTTTGACTACTTCCGGTTGCAATGAGATTGTACTTAATGTTAATGAAAGAGGATGACACGGTCAAGTTATGAAATGTTTTATCGGGGATTCGGGATCAAGTCTTCAAATGCTGCGATATTTGACTGAAAATGTAATGTATAGTTTATCTCAGAGTTTATCAAGTGTATGTGACTTGTTGGACCCCTGGGTGTGATGGGTACTTAGTGGAAAGGTGAATATACGGATGTGCGGCCGAGAACGGATGCCTTTTTCACCTCTCAGGTTTGAAAATGACCCCTTAGTTTTTGAAAATCTGGTTTACATATCGGTTGCATTTTCGAACAGGTCAGGTTTTTGATGAATATTATGCTTTGGTTTACTCATCGGTTGCAAAAAAGTACTTATAATTTCCAATTTACTAGTAAACAGAACTGGTTGGTTTTAAATACGGGTCCTTCAAGAACAAAATGGTTTGGAGATGGGTTGCAAATTTTGTTTTCTCAGGTTTAGCTATCGGGTAGTAGTCAACATTTTCGGCCGGACATCCGTACCCCCTAAAATCCAAGTACCACCCCCCCCCCCCCCCAGGTGGACCAAAATTCAAAATGTATGGATTGAATTGATTAATAGGAAAGCTTTGAAAAACTGTAGGGCACGCACCAAACCGAAAAACTGAACAATCCCGGCCTTGGCGGGAATTCATAGCTATTAATGGACACTCGATTTCTAGTCAAGATAATTCCCTAGCCCACTTACCTAAATGAATTCAAAAGAATAAGACTGATTTTATTGCACCTGCAATTACTATAATCACGTGTCCTATAAGATGTGCCCTATAAGATGTTTCAAGTAGAGTCTACATATAGCTACCTAAAATAAATCATAGGTGCATGGTCCGATTTGTCAAAATTGGGTTTTCTGTTTTATTTGATGGAACCTTACTCAAAAGATAATAATTTGACATTTCAATTAAAATCTTTGATTTCTGCCATTATTTCACTCAATTTTCTACATGTAACCAAATTAAAGGACGCCTGGTATCAATATTTGAAGGCAAAAAAAGACGAATTGAAGTAGCAAGAAAAAAGGAATGTTGGTAATCTACCATTTGTACATTTGGCCACCACTTTGACCTACCTGACCTACAGCCGTCCTCTCGAGGTATATCCCGGAGATGGCTTCCCAGCAGTTTTGAGTCTCCATAGCTCGCTTTGTTGCGCTAGATGTCCTGCGGCGGCGACAGAGGGGATATTAGCTTCGGGCAGAAGTTCTTGATGTCCTCAGAGCAATTTCTTCTCTGGTCTTCCTCTGGGTCTGTTGCCTTCTACGTTCCCTTCAAATATAATTTTTGGGTAGCAGCTGGGATTCATTCTTTTTACTTGTCCGAAGAACTTGAGTTATTTGGTTTGAATCAATGATATTATGTCCTTGTGATTGTTTTAGTAGGTCTCTTATTTTTGTGTTCCGCATCCTGTCCATTCTGAATATTACTCCTAAGATCTTTCTCAGGCAAGCCATTTCGAATACATTTAGTATCTGTTCATCGGATTTCTTTTAGTGTCCATGTCCCTGACCCATATGTGGCTATAGTCAGGACGAGCACTCTGTATACATCATTCTAATTTGGTTGGAATTTTGATATCTTTGGCCCTCCAGATAGAGTTGAGTTGCTATAGAACTCCCATGGCTAAACCTATTCCTCTTTTGTTGTCTTTCTCAGAGATAGGTTTTCAGATATCACTCCTCCAAGGTAGATAAGTTAGTTTTTAACCTGGTTTAGCGGTTATCCTCCTATTTAGATAGTGATCTGGATTATCTCTCTCTGTTGATGACTTGGACTTCGGTTTTACTTTTGTTTATGGTTAAACCAAATTGTTTGCTGAGAGTGTCCATTTTGGTTACTAGGGTCTGTAGGTCTTCTTTCGATTCGGCAATTAATACAATATCATCCGCGAAGCGGAGGTTGTTTATACAGTGGCCTTGCACTTTTATTCCAATCATCTCTTCTTATATTGACAGTCGAAGAACCAACTCAAGTAGTACATTTGTAAATTGAAGAGCTGGGGGACAATATGCAACCTTGTCGCACTCCTGTCATGGTAGAAAACCAGGTGGTGAGTTTGCCCTTTACTCTTACAGCACTTTGTGACGTTCCATACAGTGCTTTAAGGAGGTCAAGTTTTTTTGTTGGGTAGCCAAGGTGATGCATTGCATGTCATAGATCATCTTGCCATAATGTGTCAAAGGCCTCCTGATAGTTAATGTAGCAGCAATAAAGAGGACTTCTTTTCTCATTGTATTTCTCGGCTATTTGACGTAGTGTAAAGAGTTGATAGACAGTGCTTCTTCCAGGTCGAAAACCTGCCTGTGACTCAGATAAAATGCTCTCTGTATGGGTTTGAATTATCTTGTGAAGGATGCTACAGAAGACTTTACCCCTAAGGCTGAGGAGGCTGATTCCCCTGTAGTTAGAACAGTCTTATTTGTCCTTTTTCATATGGGTACTATCAACGCTTTCCCTCAGTCAAGAGGTACTTCACCGGTGTCCCAGATTTTGTTACAAAGTTTATGAATTACTTCTGACTCCTACGTCACCTGTGGCCTTCAATTCTTCTGCGGTGATGCCATCATAACCAGGAGATTTGCCTTTCTTGAGATGATTAATAGATAATCAAACTTCATCTAAGAGGATGTTGGGTTCTTCTAATTCCCCTGGGATGGGAGGGATAGTTTGAAGTAAGGTATCATCTGGGCAAGGTTTGTTGTACAGGTCTTCAAAACTTTTCTTCCATCTGTTCTTTACTTCATTGTCTTCAGTTAAGGTTGGTGTAAACCCACTATTTTAGGACATTTTGTTCTAGCTATAACTCGGCAACTGCTCCTCAAATAATATATAAGTACACATTTTTAGAACGGCATTGACAAGCCGAACACCCTGATGACGGCACATTCTGGCAA
>JAUMTS010018578.1:0-11441 GCA_032273385.1 Ophiopholis aculeata | reverse complement strand
GACCTTGAAATGTCTTATGATATAATTCAATCGAATTCACTTCTTACCGCAATAGTTTCTCCCAGATTTCTAGATACTACAATGCTAGTTGTGGTACACAGCCATTTTCCTATTCCTTTCTACCTCTCAGACATCTAGTTAGGGCCATACAACCATGTATTTTTGCGCGGGAGTACCTGCAATAGTCATCCCCTCTCTTCATTCACCTTAGATGAGGTGGCTGCGGTAGTACTCCGATTGTCCTCTGGTTGTTCTCCGGTTGTCCTTCGGTTGTCCTCCGGTTGTAATCCAGTTGTCCTACAATAGTGCTCTGGTTTACTCTGGTACGTGGCTGTGGATGACCTTTGGGAGTACCTCGGTTGTACCTCTCAGGTAAATGGCAGGTGAGTACATCCAGGGTACCTCCCCTGCCATGTACACAGTACCGTGGCTACTTTGGGAGTACTGAAGGTAGAACTCCAGAGTATTTGAGCTGCCAGTTGACAAATATAGGAGGAAAATGGCTGTTTTAATACTTCCTGGGGGCATTTTAATGTTAAATGTAGATTAAGCATTGCAGGTCGGCGCCTTAAGGTTTACATTACATTGGCAAGCTTTAGGAACATATATTTATTAGTTATGGGTTGTATAATGCTAAAACCACATAATATTACTTTAAATTATAGAATTGTATCACATAACTGCTACTCGTCTGTATATTTATCACGCTCAACATACGAAATGAGTCCCTTACCTTTCAGCAATAATAATCCAATTTCAAATTCATACTAAAAGAAGCTATGTATATATTCATTTAATATTTAATTTTGTGGTTTCATGGTTATTATTAGAACACAACCTAATAAATTGAATGACCGTTTTAGGATTTTATTTACTTTACCAATAAAGATGTGATTAGTATTCAGTTTGTCCTCGAATTCAACACAGCTTGTATAATCAACTGGGCATGGCATGCACAGTATCACATCTGCCTAGCTTGCTATGCAATATGACTAATGAAAGTTCAAGTAATTATTTACGAAATCAGAAGACGGAAGATTATAAGGTACTTATAGGGTCTTGCATAAGTAAACTGTTTGTCATTTTTTTTAAAGGAAAAGTTAAATTATCATATGCGTAAAGTTACTTGTATCATATCATTTAAACCAGTTAATTCAAATATGGTACGTTGTTTCCTTTTTTGGCAACATTATAAAAGAGAAACCATCAGTGTAACGATATTTCTTCACATTTTTAAGTCACCAGAAAAACAAATTATTCGGCACATACTAGTAGTTTACTGGCCTAGATTCGTGTATTTTTCTCACACTTTAACTTTATTCTGTTACAAACTTGGCAAAATTGTTTTATTTACCTTCAAAATGACTACAAAGGTTTCTCTTTGTGCAAGTCCTACAGTTAACTTTAAATAAAATAGGCGTTTTAATGTTTACTTCTAAAATACAGTTACCCTAACTCAAACATGGTTAACCATTTGGGAAAGCGATGGCTTTGAATAGTAGGTGACGCAGCCTCAAAAATACAAAAACACTTTATTTTAGAAAAATATTATGCTAAAAATATATTGTGCTTTCATCAAATCCATATATCAAGTTATAACTAAAGCCTTATAAAGCAATCTGTATTGATGCATATAGCTATTTAATACATACTGATTCATTCTAAAACATAAAACGGATATTCTGTTTCCGTCATCTATGTTATATAAATGTTTTAACCCATGTGAGATTCCTTAACCCTGGTAATGTTGAATAATTTTTTATTGTGGTAGCTGGTCATGAATGCTTGTTTGTTTGTTCAACATAATATAAAAGTGTATATGACCCAACAACATTACAGAACAATGTATTGGATTTAAATTATGTTGCTTTAATATTCTACCGAACTTGTATTTAATTTTCGGTTACGAACTGCTTCGAGCAATTACAACACAACATAGATTTCAACATAGCTATTTATTCCACGTAAGCCTCGCTATACTTTAGATCAATATCTGTAAGACCTAGTTTTAATAAATCGTGGCGAAGAACGGAAAGAAATAACGGGTCAATATATTTATGTAATGCTCATTAATATCTACTTGTAGTTGTATTATAATTTTGACTATTATAAGACATCTTATTTATTTATCTTGAAATTGATATTTGACAGAAAAGCTTTAGGAACATTTTAGAGACATATTTTCAGGGGGAATATTCAAAATAGGTCTGCTACGTGCTCTCCGTTAAAGGGCTTTCATGCTTCAGGCTGCACTTCGTCAAGGAAACCACTTTCCCTCACACAATATCTTAATGAGTTTACACCACACTGCACAGCTCACAGGCCAACAGGGGCAACGTATAGCTTTATAGCATGATAACAAATGCTTTTATTTAATGTTTTTTGTGCTTAAAATAAGCTATTTTTTAAGTTGGCCACTTCTCGAAAGAAATTAAATTTAGATGTTTATAGTCGACCTTGTCAGTGATGTTGATGGTCGATGATAGTCATTGCTGCAACACATTGTCAAAAACCGAATATGATAACACTTTAATTCAACTTTTACAAAGGTGTTTTAAGTGCTTTACAGCTGACCTTTATTAAAGTGGCCACTGTTTATCCCGAGTTTATTTATTCTCCTTGTAATTTGCTGAAATAATTGAAGCATACAAGTTCTTAGACCGATTTACTATTTTTGAATTTGTTAAAGCTGTTTCGGCTGCTATGCCAAGGTTAAGGGTAATCAAGTAAACTCAGGTGAGAAATTATCATCCTTTAATTTCATTAAGCTGTTTTGTTGACGTGACGTGACTGATTTGAGTAATTATGATAGCTACCAAAGTTCAACACTGCATTATATTTCCTAGTGGAACGTAAAAACAAACTTAGATTCATTTGACCGAGGACGTTTGCAATAAGTACGTTCAATGTGGCATAATTACATTATTTACATATTTATATATCTTCAGTATTTGCAAGTGAGGTTAACTTGCACTTAACAGTGTGTGAGTATCATGTATTTCAGCCCATTGTGAGTTCGTAGAGGTAATTTGCATGTTGTGTTGCTGTACAATACCATTTCATATGGACGTTTTAACTAAACCATGCAAATAATGATACGACAGCTGCAAAACTATGTATATTAATTTATATTGGTCATGTTGGCTTTCACCAAGGTCTATCCATGACTAATGCCACAGCCAGTTTTCACTTTAAATTGCGAAACGGATATATTTTTCATTGTACTTTATTCTTAAATAAGTTTGATTGTCAGTTTAGTCATATTATAAATAATATAACATAACATCATACGATTGAAATAGTCCCTAGTGGTGAGTATGTGACTGTGACTCAGGTAATCACCATAATCTCGTGTATATTTGAAATTTATTTAATCGTGCTTACGTAGATAATGTAAATTGCTAAAGTAAATGATTCTTTGTAAAGCTCATAAAAATAGATGACCATGACTTTAATAAAAGCTTTGAAGAAACCAGTTAATAATAACGATACGGTTCAGACAATTACACTTTCAAGATCGTTAATTACCTCATTATGTTCACAATGAACCGAACCGAAAACTGCTTCTCTTACTAAGTAACCCGTAAGAGACACAAACAATTATTTTAATTAAGCATTGTTTAAAGTTACTATATACATGATATATCTCAATGTACATAAGCGACTTGACATTGACATTTATGAACATTGATGACCATGGACTCCTATCAAGGCATTATGGGCATTATGAGATATGTGATAAAGGCGTTACACGTAGTCCATCACGGTCATATTCTAAGGCGATTATATAATTGCCTAACACGATCTGTAAAGCCATATTCGTAAGAAAAATTCGCCTCAGTACAAATTATCATCTTAAAAGAAGCGCAATGGACAATTCCAGAAATTAACGGTACACCCCCTAAAGAAGACACGGGATTCCCAATTTCTTTACCCATATTTTGCAGTGGGAATTCCCAAAAATAAGTCAACCTTTTTATTAGTCGCAGGTGTACAGAAGACATGGGAATTTTAAAATTCCCAAAAAACATTAACCGGTTTCAGTGCAAATTCCCAAAATATTTCCCGCTTTTATCCAAAATGGAAAAGAAGACATAGGAATTCCCAAAGTTCTTTAAAAAAAGTACTAACACCTAAACCACCATGGTCAATATGTTTAGTTGATTTTCATGTGTAGCCTTTCTTGTGACAAGAACATTTTAAGCTACACCGTGGTGTTGATCGTGTGGCTCAACTCAGCTGGCTGAAATTGAACCATAATTGCAAAAAGATGTCAGCATTTTTCAGTCGATAAGTTATGACTATCAAATGTCTGCGTTCAATGCAAGTGTTAAGTTAACTTCAAATAAAATAGGCGTTGGAATGTTTACTACTAAAACGCTTTTTAACTCAAAAGCCATTTGGGAAAGTGTTGGCTTTGAATGGTGGTTTGTGCAGCCTCAAAAATGCTATAACACTTTAATTTATGAGAAACCATATTGTGCTTACATCAAAACAATGTCTACGGAAGTTATAACTAAAGCCTTATAAAGCAATCTTTTTGATGCATATGTAGCTAACAAATACATCATGATTCATTGTAAAGCATACAACGGATATTCTATTTCTGTCATTTATGTTATATAAATTGTTCAACCCATGCGAGACCCCCTAACGCAGATCATGTTAGATATTTTTTCATTGTTGTGGTAGCTGATCATAAATGCTTGTTTTTAAGTTTGGTCAACATAAAAGGTGTATATGCCCCAATAACATTACAGAACAATGTGTTGGATTTGAATTCTGTTACTTTAATATTCTACCGAACTTATATATTTAATTTTCGGTTACAAACTGCTTCGAGCAATTACAACACAACACGGATTTCAACATATCTATTTATTCCATGCTAACCTCGCTATACTTTAGATCAATATCTGTAAGACCTAGTTTTAATAATTCGTGGCGAAGAACGGAAAGAAATAACGGGTCAATATATTTATGTAATGCTCATTAATATCTACTTGTAGTTGTATTATAATTTTGACTATTATAAGACATCTTATTTATTTATCTTGAAATTGATATTTGACAGAAAAGCTTTAGGAACATTTTAGAGACATATTTTCAGGGGGAATATTCAAAATAGGTCTGCTACGTGCTCTCCGTTAAAGGGCTTTCATGCTTCAGGCTGCACTTCGTCAAGGAAACCACTTTCCCTCACACAATATCTTAATGAGTTTACACCACACTGCACAGCTCACAGGCCAACAGGGGCAACGTATAGCTTTATAGCATGATAACAAATGCTTTTATTTAATGTTTTTTGTGCTTAAAATAAGCTATTTTTTAAGTTGGCCACTTCTCGAAAGAAATTAAATTTAGATGTTTATAGTCGACCTTGTCAGTGATGTTGATGGTCGATGATAGTCATTGCTGCAACACATTGTCAAAAACCGAATATGATAACACTTTAATTCAACTTTTACAAAGGTGTTTTAAGTGCTTTACAGCTGACCTTTATTAAAGTGGCCACTGTTTATCCCGAGTTTATTTATTCTCCTTGTAATTTGCTGAAATAATTGAAGCATACAAGTTCTTAGACCGATTTACTATTTTTGAATTTGTTAAAGCTGTTTCGGCTGCTATGCCAAGGTTAAGGGTAATCAAGTAAACTCAGGTGAGAAATTATCATCCTTTAATTTCATTAAGCTGTTTTGTTGACGTGACGTGACTGATTTGAGTAATTATGATAGCTACCAAAGTTCAACACTGCATTATATTTCCTAGTGGAACGTAAAAACAAACTTAGATTCATTTGACCGAGGACGTTTGCAATAAGTACGTTCAATGTGGCATAATTACATTATTTACATATTTATATATCTTCAGTATTTGCAAGTGAGGTTAACTTGCACTTAACAGTGTGTGAGTATCATGTATTTCAGCCCATTGTGAGTTCGTAGAGGTAATTTGCATGTTGTGTTGCTGTACAATACCATTTCATATGGACGTTTTAACTAAACCATGCAAATAATGATACGACAGCTGCAAAACTATGTATATTAATTTATATTGGTCATGTTGGCTTTCACCAAGGTCTATCCATGACTAATGCCACAGCCAGTTTTCACTTTAAATTGCGAAACGGATATATTTTTCATTGTACTTTATTCTTAAATAAGTTTGATTGTCAGTTTAGTCATATTATAAATAATATAACATAACATCATACGATTGAAATAGTCCCTAGTGGTGAGTCTGTGACTGTGATTCAAGTAATCACCATAATCTCGTGTTTATTTGAAATTTATTTAATTCGTGCTTACGGAGATAGTGTAAATTGCTAAAGTACATGAAATTGTAGCTATTTTAGGAAACTCAAATGACGTGTTGTCTTGGTGCAAGTTCAAATGAGACACAAACAATTAGTTGTTAGACACTGACATTTAGTAACATTGATGACCATGAAATCCTATCAAGGCATTATGGGCATTATGAGATCCGTGATAAAGGCGTTACACGTAGTCCATCATGGTCATATTCTAAGGCGATTACATAATTGCCTAACACGATCTGTAAAGCCATTTTCGTGAGAAAAAAATCCGCCTCAGTACTTGTTACAAAATATGATCTGAAACGAGGTGGGACGATATGCTTATAATCATTCTAAAGGCAAATTTAACGAGTAAAATTGCTTTTTATTTGCCTAATGTTGTACGTTTATGATCAATACGATAAAATTGATAGCGGGGTTAGACGTTGGCTACTATGGTCAATATGTTTAGTTGATTTTCATGTGTAACCTCTCTCGTGCCAAGAACATATTAACCTAAACACTGTTTACCATGTGGCACAACTCAGCTGGCTGAATTTGAACCATAATTGCAAAAAGAAGTCTGCATTTTTTCAGTCGATAAGTTATAAGTATCAAATGTCTGCGTTCAATATTGATCTGTATGGAGCGTGACCAAGCCTCGAGCCCGTTGTGTTCGTGTGATTTAGCAAGATTTGAATATTGGCTATTTAGGAGCCTCAAGTTCAATTCTAGAAACCCAGTTTATGTGAAAATGATTTTCGATAATGATTTTTTCAGAATTTTTGATTAGCCACTATAGAAATGAAATTCACACAAAATATGATCACACAATTTAAATTATCTGATATATTTGCGATTTCATTTGTGTTTTGTAACCCTGTAACTCTGTAGGCAGAAAGTATGGGTGTACTAATGTTATTTGAAATTTTGTAAAAAAAGTATTATACAATTCTTTGACCAGAACCAGAAATTACTTATTTACGGGTCGTTTAATAAGAAAGCCATTAAAAAAAATGATATACTTGTATCACATTATTTCTACTCATCGGTATCTTGATCAAGTTCGCTATATCATGTTATATTGTATAACGCAATGAGCCTCTTGCGTTTCAGGCCAAATAATCTAATTTGAAATTTGAACTACATGTTTCTATTTCATTAATATTCAATTTGTGGTTGCATAATTATTCTTTACAAAACAGTTGGTATGTAGCATTCGAGCAGAAACTAATAAATTGAATGACCGTATTAGGTTTTTATTTAAAATACCAATAAAGATGTGATTAGTTGCAGTACATCCTCGAATTCAACACAGCTGTTATAGTATACATTACACTGTAGCACCCCATATCGCACCTGCCTATGCAATATGATTATTTAAGAAAATTAGAAGATTATAAGGTGCTTAAAACACAGATGGTATTGAATAATTATATTTTGATAGCTGGTCATGAATGCTTGTTTGCACAACAATAAAATTATACCTGACCCAACAATCTCAGACAAATGTATTAGCTGAACTAAACTCGAATTATGTTGCCTTAAAATTCTACAAAACTTGTATTTAGTATTCTGTTGCAAAGGGCTGCAAGCCAAACACAAGACAACATAGATTTCAATATTATATTATATATTTATTCCATGTTGACGTCTATATACTTTAGATCAATATCTGTAAGACCCAGTTTTAATAAATCGTGGTGAGGAACGGAAATAATTAACTAACAAGTCAATATACTTATGTAATGCTCATTATTATCTACTTGTATTATACATTCGACTGTAAAATTTATCTTATTTTGATTAGTTCTTCAAAATAATGTTTCGCAAAAACACTTAAGAACATTTTGAGGTACATTTTAGAGGAGTTATACTGGTAAAAATTATATGTCTCCTACACTCCCATTCATGCTCAAGGCTGCCGCGCTTCTATGAAAACCACGTTCTGTCGCACATTATCTTAACGAGTTTTCACCAATCGGTACAGCTCAAAGGCCAATAGGGGCAAAGTATGACACATTAGCATGATCAAAATACATATAATTTAATGGGTTTTCTTGCTTCAAATAAGATATTTTTATTCAAATTGACCACTACACTACGGACATTTAACTAAAAGTCAGATGTTATAATCCACCTTGTTAGTGCTGATGATGGTCAATAATGCTCATTGTCTTCAACTTATGTCAAAAGCCGAATATGATAACACTTAATCAGATTTTACAAGATAGTTTAAGTGCTGCTCACTACTTACAGTTGACCTTTAAGTACCAACCAGGGTTTATCCCCTGATAAAATGCAAACAAATTGAAGCATACAAGTTCTTAAGCCGATTTACTATATTTAAATTGTTGAAACCTGTTTCGGCTGCCATCCCAAGGTTAAGGGTAATTAAGTAAACTCAGATGAAAAATAATCTTCCATTAATTTCATTAAGCTGCACTGTTGACCTGCTTGTGACTAATTTGACTAATTATGAGAGGTGCCAAAGTTCAAAAATGCACTATATTTGTAGTGGAACGTAACAACGAACCGAGATTCATTAGACCGACATAGTTTGAAAAGAGTACGTTTAATGTGACATTGTTTACATTGAAATGTTTGTAATATCTTTAGTAATTGAAAGTGATGTTAACTTGCACATTAAATGAGCCGGCAAACATGTGTAACACAGTGCATTATACTTTAGGCTGGATGGATCCACCCATTCATTTATTGCCTAACGAAAATGCATCGTACATTATTGAGTAATGAACCGTACACATGAAGAACGTACAAACGGCAAAACATGTCTTGAAAATTGGTTATGTTTTCACTAAATGTTGATATAATTTTTCAGTCAACTGGAATGAAAGATTATCACAAATAATAATCATGGTAGACAAACAATTTCCGAAAGATATTATTGTACTTAGTGTGACTTTATCTGAACATGAATGCCAGTTCAGGGAAAACCACATTCTGACGGGCATTTGAAATTCAGTCTTACTGATTATTATGTTGTATAGTTTAAACCTTGGAGGTAGGTTAAATATACTTATTTGAGGGTCAAAAGATAACATAATAAATCTATTTTTATACACCTGCCAAGGTTAAGGGTAATCAAGTGAACTCAGATGAAAAACATTCTTCTATCGATTTATGGCTTAGCAATTTCAATTATAAACCCGCCATGTTGACAAGCAAGCGTTCTTCTTGAGGTTAAAGGTTCAGAATTATATTTACAGGCTAGTGTTCAAGCATAACACCATCGTGGTCTACTAAAAGGGGCAGTAGACAATATTTTGGTATATTCTTTTAAGCTGAAATTCACCAGATATGTTATAATACGTTCTCAACTATTATTGATAGAAGACAAATATATAAATTCCTCCAAAAAGTGTAAAAAAGGCATTTTAGTAGATTTTTGTGCAGGATGCATAAAGTGGAAACGAGACTATTCCACCACAGCGATCGGTCTCAATAGTTATCGGTGTCGACAACGAAAACTAAATAATGATACACATGTCAATTTTTGTTTGTAAGTACATCAAGTTGGAACATAATAATTGGTATGGTTGAACAACTATTAAATACGATTCTAATGGTACAAAAATCTAGATTTTTTTTGAAAAAAAGGGGGGGTGATGTTGAACATGTCTACTGCCCCTTTAACTTAATATGTTTACATTGAAAATAAATAAAACATACATTTTGGGTGTCATATACGCGACATATTTTCCAAACTAATTTAATGGATATTAAGGGACTGTGCCATAGGCTAGCACGGTTGTTTGATGTATATATTATTACAGTTCATTATTAAGACAATGTGAACTATTGGTGGCACTATTTATCAAAACTCATATATCCTCGTTTATAAGGGGTTAGCACTTGTTTATTGTCATCAGAGCAACATGAAATAAAAAAGTAAACAGAAAATAAATGTTATGAATAGTTTTGATTAAAAAATGTACGTAATTTATTGGTAATTCAAGCAATAACAAATTCAAAAAGGGAAACAGAGCCACCAACCTTGACATAACAAATTGATCAATTTTGTGTTTAAAAAAGCCTAAAAATAGTTCATGTCGGTTTGTTAATAATAATAATAAATGAACACATCAAACAAACGTGACCAAAATATCGCGCTATACTTTAGTCCAAATGTACGACGGAAATAGATATATTAGGATATATGGCGATCAAATTGCCGAAAAACATGTGACAATATGTAAGTTTTATCACTCCAAGAAATCGGTCCAGAAATAGAGTAGCCAATATTACAAAACTTGAGATTAGTACCTATCTATGCATTACCCCTAAGGTTGGTGGTAGACCACGAAAAGACCACGAGACCTGGTAATTTTCGGGCGAAGTTTTCGAGGAGAATCCGGCTGAAGGGTACGGTATTCTATTTACAGACTAGTGATAAAGCACAATACCATCGTGGTCTACTTAACTTAACATTTTTACATTGCACAAAAGTAAAACAAAACGTGTGGCTTTCATATATGCGAAATATCATCCCAGCTAATTTAAAGGATATTAAGGGACTGTGTCATAGGCTACCTAAATACCACACTAAACCCTAGTCCAAATGTACGACGGAAATATATATATTAGGATATATGACGATCAGATTGCCGATAAACATGTAACAATCTGTAAGTTGTATCATTCCAAGAAATCGGTCCAGAAATAGAGTAGCCAATATTACGAAACTTGAGGGTTGTACCTATCTACCCCTCAGGTTGGTTGCAATTATGAAGACAACGAGACCTGGTAATTTTAGTGCGAAGTTTGCCCGGATAATTCAGCGAAGGGTACGACCTGATAGGGTAGGTTTATTTCAAGAGTAAAACAATATCTGGTTCGTAATTATCCTTCGTTCTCCAGAGGGGATGTTTGCGACCCCTGGATCTGGTCTGTGTGAGTTTGTGGTTTACAACTTGTCACCAAAAGGTTCTATGTAATTGCGGGACCATCCTTTGCGATCGTTATAATGAGCCTTGTTTTTGTGTTTGTTAAAGTAACACATTCACAGGTACCTTTAAAAAAAATCAATTCATCAAAGTAGGAGCTTGTTGTAAACTAATTTTATATTTCTGATTTCCCTTAACAATTTTGGTGGCAAACTTCATTTGAATTTTGTTTTAGCATT
>JAUMTS010018467.1:0-11449 GCA_032273385.1 Ophiopholis aculeata | reverse complement strand
ACTTCTTAGACATGCTATGCTACGCATCAGTTGTTTCATTGATCTTACCGTTTATTCCGTGCTAGTTCTATTAGGCCCGACCCCTCATTTCACCGGACGCTCAGTTTCATTACACCGGGCAACAATGAGGCCTATTAATGGCAAAATAGTCATACGAAAGCAAAACTGAGTAAAGAATGTGCATCAAATCTGATCCAATCTGATTGAAATGCACTTATGTTTGTACGTTTTGACAACCACTGTTGTCTTAATCATCACTAAAGTTAGTCCTTGACAACCAAGGACACTACTCTGATGTCTACTAACCCTGATGATCAATCAAAGCAAAACTGGTTTTGATTGACTTGAAACATTTGATTTTTTAAATCATTCTAAGAATCTGAGTTATAATTCTGTGAAAGTGTCTTGCTGTGTGACTTGTCATACACATTATAAATATGATAGGAGTACCAAAAGTGTACTTTGCTCCCCCACATCATATAAGACCACTCCAATGTATAAACTTCTGGAGCCACCTCATTGCTAGAATCTTTGAGAGTTACTCCATATTTTGAGCCATACTTTGTAAAACACTTTGAGTCACTCCATTGTAACTGTTCAACTGTTGCATTTTATGAGTCACTCAATTGTGCACACTTTTGAAACTACTCCACTGTTCAACTCCATTGTACAACACTAAAGAGCCACTCCATTGTGCAAACTTTAAGAACCACTCCATTGTACAAAACTTAGAAGCCGCTCTATTATACAACCTTTTGGATCCACTCTTTTTTAGAACATTTAAAACCATCTGGACACATATAAAAAGAAACTTTTGTTTTTTTGTTGAGTCACTCCATTGTATCCACTCTTTTTTAGAACATTTAAAACCATATGGACACATATAAAAAGAAACTTTTGTTTTTTTGTTGAGTCACACCATTGTAAGAATTTGTGGAGTCACTCCCATCATGTTCAATTTTGTTGAGTAACTCCAATGTACAAACTGTTGGAGTAATGGGCCAAATCGAAATTAATATAACCTAAGACTGAGTTGAGCACCTACTTCGTTAGAACATTTCACTACTGTTAATCCATTTGAGGTAATCAAAAAAGCAATAAACATATATAGCAGCAAATACACAAGACATATGGGTAGGTTACAAACAAATAATACTTGGTCTTTATTTGTGCTCTAGATAGCGTGTGCTCTGGATAGCGTGCAAGCGGGTATGCTTTGGTCATAACTTATTATCTACATGGTGTGCAGATGGGTATGTGTTCTTGGTCACAGTTTATTTCTACATGGCGTGCAGACGTGTAGGCAAATAGTCATACTTTTGCTCAACATGGGGTGAAGTTAGGTAGGCGTTGGTCATAATTTATTATGTACATGATGTGCAGGCAGGTATGTGTTGGTCCTAATTTTGCTCTAGATATTGTGCAGGCAGGGATGCATTGGATATAATCTAGTATCTACATGGTGTGTAGGTGCGTAGGTGTTGGTCTTAATTTTGCTCTACATTGTGCATAGGTAGGTAAGCAAGTGTTGGTCATTCCAGATTGGCCTGGAAAGTGAGTAATCAGGTAGCCAATATCTTTACTACAGATACATTCATAAAGAAGGGACTGATATGCTAAGCCCTTCCAAGTTTTTAGTTAAGATTTGGATTTATAGTTGAGTGCAAATTAGAAACTGAATGCTGAATCCCTAAATGCTAATGCTCACTTAATCATGCTTAAAAGCATGTGTGGTCTAGTGGAACAGTGCAGGGCTCATGATCTCTAGACCAAGAGTTTGAGGCCCCGCTGCGGCCATCGTGTTTATGTCCTTGGGCAAGACACTTAATCTAGATTGCTTCGTTGACCCGGGTAGCTGTTCTGAGGAATATTATAATCTAAGTGCATGCAGATAGAGTAAGTGCATTGGCTATACAGCTACCATAGTAAATGCGAAATGACTGTAACAATTTCCTGACGGTCGCAGCAGCGCTGTGATCTTTTAGAAATGGTGCTATATAAAAGATAGTTATTATCATTATCACTGTACATGGCCGGAGGGTCCAATGTTGACCTTGACTAGTCATGTTTTGCACTGCACCTGTAGGGTGCAACAAACTGCAAAAGCGTTTCAGCATTCCATTAATACCTGTTACCCAGGTACTTCAATATGTCAATGCCTCTGCTTCTTTAACAATATACATGGCAAAGGTTCACATCTAAAATATTAGCACCTTGATGTACACTACAAGTCATCAGACACAACAATTTACCATTGTATTTCACAGCGCATGGTATGTCACAGGAAGGAGTAAAAGCTTATTCAGCAATGCAAGCAGCCATGACAATCTCAAAGGGCTTTTTGTTATGTTTATATTGCTTTTCTGATTAGTACTAGCATTGCCCATACTAACCACTCATTCAAACATAGCTTATAGGCAATTTCATGCTCAATCAGGATTTTCACATAACCACGCAGCTGTAATTAGAGGGCAAAGGAGCAAGCTGCAGTGTCCCAATTATTAAGCAGCAAGTACAAAACGCACCATTTCGTAAAATATCACTATATTTGCATACACTTACTCGAGTAACAAAAACTTAAAACAAAACAAAAATGCCGCATCTCTTATGTCACAGCTCTGTAATTATCTGACAAGCAGATAGACATTTGTGCACATCCGCTGCAAAAGGGTGCACATGTCTGCACCTACAATTAACTCAATATGCAGTGTAACCCCAACTTATTAAATCAATAAAAGCACTCTTTATGTTGAAGGGGGCTATAACCTTATTATAATGTCTATAGAATTGCTGAAAGGGTGCTAAGAATCCTAGCCATTTTTCACTTGATCTGCATATGTTTGAACATAGTTTCAAAAGAGGCGGTATTTTGTCTATTGCATCAATCAGCCTATCAACACTTAATCAATATAGGACATAAAGTATTTTAGTGATGAAAAGAGACAAGTAGCTGCGGACAGGTGCACCCTTTTGCCACGGACATACATATTTTATCAAAACAGCAAAGGCAGGAATGGTTTACATCTTATCCTGTCTCAATTTGCATATTTTATACAAAATCAATTAATCTAGTTTCCATTTTTGTACACTATTATTGTACACGTGCTATATTAATACACATTTTATAAACATAGTACATTGTACACAACAAATTGACATTAATATTGATGACCAGTTTGCCTCATAAATATCTTGTCAAGAAAATAAAAACTACTTGAAATATCAATATTTACTCATAAATGCTCAGCAGGACTACCCATCAACTTCACTTTTTACCCGGGATTATTTGATAACCAACTGCCTGAACCAAGGTTGACTGTGAGAAGATTGCAAAATCAAACTATCAGATAAGAAACTAGTTGATGGAAGAACCTTAAAATACTGGAGAGCAACATACTCCCATAAATCTCACCAAAAAAACACACAAAAATCAGCTGAAATACATTAAAGTTTTGTGCAGATTTGAGTTGTGCTTAAGAAATCTATAAACAAAAATATGGTCAGGTAACCTGAGGTTAAAATAAGTATTTCTAGTTCTAATTTTCTAAAGAATAAGTAGAATATGTGCAAAAAAGTTCCCTGTGCTCGGTCAGGAATCTTCTATAGTTTATTAATTTCCTTTTCTTATAAAATGTTTACATCAGTTGGATACCAGTAATACCGGTGATAAGTATGGAGTATGTGCTATCAAGCCAAGTTTTCATACTTCTTACATTACATTACATGTACATGTACATGTTCAGTTGTGATATCATTGATGTTGTTGATAATTTGTTGGTAGGTTTTTGGTTTAGAAACAACAGTCAGACAAATTCCAGTAAAAACCAAAATAAGTGTATTAAGCCCGGTAAAATCATTGGAGTTGTTGACATTTGTTGGTAGGTTTTTGATTTAGAAGCAATCAGTCAGGCATATTTCCAGTCCGGTATTAAGATGCACTTTGAGCAAAATGGTTCTAGGATTGCAACTTCCATTACAAAACTATGATTGAATTTCCACAAATTCTTTAATTTCCAGATTTGAGCCAAAATAATTGTTGGATACCACTCACAATTGCAAACACAATTTAGAACCGGGTGTACTTGTTCAACATAATTTGCATATCACGTTCGTTAAACAATCAAAAAAAGTTTACAATAGTCATGAACAGGATTACAGGGATTTTAGCATCTGATATAAACCGAATAGCCATACAGGATCAACCAATTGCAGACAATAATGTGCACCGATGTCAGTGCCTAGACTAGGTTCTCCAATTCTTGTATCAATCTGGCCTTGACCATTATACAAAAATACACATTACCTGCACAAGCAATCAAAAGAGTTGTGCTTTAAGTAAATTATTCATTTCATTAGGTGTCTTACAATATGAGTTAGTTACTAGGTTTCCTTACACAGTCTTTCAAGGCTAGTTACAGTATAGTTGTACAAATGACCCTCAATTAACCTCCTCTAGGCCGAATAACCAAATCCATTCCAAATTATCTTTATAAAAGACTGATATCATACACTTCTTTAATTTGGTATGACACCACATCTTTCATATTCTTCACACATATTATAGTTATTGTATGACACTGATATGATCATAATCCACCATTTACTAGTCAAGTTGCAAAACATCACACTCATAAAAAGCATCAATGTACGTCAACACTGATCTCTGTAATTATCTTCTTAAACTTTGTAGCACCATACGCCTCCAGTTTTATGTAAGAGTAGAGTCATATATATTCTCAGATACATTATGAAGATTTGTTGAACTTGAAGACTCCCATGTACTTTGATCCAATGTGTATGTTCTATCCAAATTTGTCAGGTTAAGTGTAAAATGTTGGGTCAATTGCAGGTTATAGCGAAACAAAATGCTATTTCGACGGCATCAAAACACTGGAAATGGATTCCATGTAAATGTAATACCTGTACACCAACGTGTGAATGTGATAAGGGCTGAGACCCAAGGCTTTGAAAAGGGAAGGAGTTGCGAATAGTTGAAAAATTGTTAGAAAACCTAAAGCATTTCCTTTATTATTGTATCTACTTTCGTTGTTGTTATTTTATTTTGGTTATATCTAAATTATTCACAATCAGACTATTCTCTCCCAGTTGTTACATCATAAATGTTCAAATAGCTTTTATTTTCCTTGGAGTGGCTAAAATGACTCATTTCTTGATTGAGGCAATAATATCTTCATTGCTCAGCCACCACCACATGAATTTTGCCTATTTAACTACTTTCAAACTTCAACAGCTTTACAGTATTGGCAAAATACAGTAATGACCCCTATGAATTTGCCAACATACTCATAGCATGTTTCAATACAAGGTCACCCTTCACTCAACCGTTTGAACATATTTATATAATCATTATAAATATATAATTGTTGAAACTAAAAAATAATAAACTAAAATGAAGCTACCAATGCAATTAAAAAATCCTTAATGACAGTTGCTGTTCAAGCAAATTGAGTGTATTGAGGGTAGACCTATACAACGTATAATAGGAGGCAACTGGTCATGAATATCAGCTTGTTTATATAAGTTAACTAAAAATTATCCAGTTAATTTGTTTTCCGGATAATAGAGTAAAATACCAGAGAACAAATATTTTATTTAAATGTATTCTCTTGAAAATAACACTCCTCCGATCTAGCTGGCTAAAAGACCACGATAAACCGTCATCAATTTTCGGCTAAGGTCACCGCAAAGTAATGTATTCACATAATCCCCCCTATTTCCGGTTCTCTCCACTAGGCACACTCTATCCAAATATACTTTGCTCTATCTGAACGGTGTGAGTGTTCACTTGGGTTATCTGGTTAGCTTCTACTGTATTTTCCTTCAAAAACAAAGATCAATTTCCCAGAGAACAATTCCCGTATAGACAGATATTAGCGGAGAAGGTCAGTTTCCATTAGGGAAAATGAATCCAGTATTTGGTATTATCCGGAAAACAACTTTAAATAGAAACACGCTGCTAGATACAAAATAATCCCCCCGAAATTCAGTATTTACAACAAACCAGTACAAAAAGGCAACATGAGTTGAAAAAACACTAAATCTTTGTAGTAGTACAGAGTAGTCCATCAAAAAAGGAGGTGAAACAAAATGTCCACTCTCTACACAGAATAAAAATGTCGGTGAGCAAGCCTGGGTCAATGTCTTAGGTTACCCATGGAGAATTTCCAGTGCTGTGTAAGAGTCCGTTTATCACAAGATTGGATTGTAAGTCCTTGTGTTTTGGCATCTCTACTGTCTATACATAAGTCTGATCCTTGAAATTTAAACATTCGATTGTTTTCTATTTGATCCCACCTCTGAAATACAAACAAAGAAAGGATAAGTTAAGTACAGATAAAGCAAAACATTTTGATAATTGAAAGTCATTAAAGAAACCTTGATGAAGACCATTCTAGAATTCCTGGTTTTAAAATGAGGCCAAACAATGAATTTGTTTAGGTGATACATTTTGTGCTGGTACAACATCGTTATAAATGGTTGCACTGTCCAAGAATGTTGACACTTAATACTCTAAGATTACAAGATTAAAACTGCTTTAAACATAATAATCATGATTTACCCCTCATTCTCTTTCCTTTCTCAACAATCGTGCACCCCAAGTCTGGTGTTTGTACCCATCATCTACCCAAAGAGCCCCTTGCCCATTTTCAAGGCCAAAAGAGGGACTGTCCCTAAATCTGACCTTGCATCCCAATTACATCTTCTTTTCTAGGGTTTATACTACATAGAGCTGATAAAGTTAGTTAAAAATGTTTGCTATTCTAAACAAGTGACGCACACCTACGCAGATCACCTAATTCATTTTCCAATCCTTTACAAGACTCGGGCTGCTCTACTTAATACCAAGTAGGTGTCTAACAGTGCTTTAGGCAATATTTGAATAGGTTTTTACACCTGGTAGTTATGTTTCTGTGAAAACCTCAAAATCATGACATATGTGGGTGACAAGCCACCTACACGAATTACTCCAGGGTGGAAATACTCAACACCCAACAATGGGTGACAAAAAGGGTAGTTTTTAGAAATAGCACCCATTGTTATATGATTATATGACACATACTGATTCCTTAATGTTATTCTTTATTTTTTGTATTTCTTACAATGAAACCTTCTTGAAATGTTTATGCTTTGACCTTCTGTTACCTTTCAGTGATCTATTTTTCTGTTTCAAACACATACTTAAAGAATCAATGCAATAACTGTTGATGCTGTAAATTAAAAAGTACTGGACATGTTCATAAGCAAACCTATTCATACACAAGGACTGCTCAACATGAGGACAATAGGCTCTATGAGTGTTCCCACTAAGGCTAAATTTGGGAAAATCAAGAAATAGTTTTGTTTTCTTGATGAGCTATCTTTCAGACAAAATGGGTTATGTTGGCACATTACTTTGCCAATTTGGTTCAATTCTCCGACACAGGAAAACTAGATTGCATGCCTTAGGTTGTAAAAACTCTTTGTCATGCACCCATAAATCCAGACTATGTAATCCCAAGAGAGATGAACTGCCCTTATTTGCTTCGCTGTGGATGAGACAGGTTTTCAACACCTAAGGACGCCTTAACATAGACAATGATGGTTTGATCACCTACCTGATTTTTATTATACCCCTGGCAAGCTTGTAATTTGATGAGAGAACCAGACGTTCTACTAGATACAGTTAAACAAAGATCAGCGTGTTTGATCAGCTTCTCTTTTGTAAATGAAAATTCCTGAAAATGAAAAAGAGAAAATGGTAAAAACGTCATAAAGTTAATAAAATGGCATGTACATTTCATTCATACACACTGTTTATTACACAGCAATATTCTCATGATTTGACTTAGATGAAACTGTAATTTTTGCAAAACAGGATTAACTGTGCTGTAGTTTTAGAGGAACTTTTGAAGTACTCCAATCAGGGCTGTACTAGTACATGTCCGCAGGCCTGGAAACTTTTAAGATTTACAGGCCTGGCTGGCTAGTAAGAATTTAAAGTGCTGTTACTTATGATCATTGCTTGTGCTGGTAAATCTACCTTTTGGCTGCCACCTTTTAAATGTTACCTGCCAGACTGGCTGATTGCAAGAAAAACTTAGATACACCCCTGACTCCAGTGCATGATAGCCCCTTTGAGAGTACCTTCAGAGTAACACAAGAGAATCTCTGAAGACATAACACATTAGATTCAGTTTAATACAACCACAGATCAAGAAGTATCTTCAGTCCGAGGTCGGTCATGGCTATTTTGCTATTGAGGCATTCATAAAGACCTAAAGCAACCACCTGTTCACGAGCCATTGCATACATACAATGCCTTGCTGTACTCAAAGACTGAGGGTACTTAAAAGTACCTTCTTGTACATGACCTAGTGTATCCATACATAGAGTGCCTTGCTGACTTGACCCAAATGCTGGGCCTTGTTTAAGAGACTGTTTGTAATACTTACTTGATTTCCACCGCTATTATGGCATTCATAAAGACCTAAAGTACCCTCTTGTACATGACCTAGTGTATCCATACATAAAGTGCCTTGCTGAATTGAACCAAATGCTAAATCTTGCTTATCTGGTATCCTGCAAGAAAAATAAGATACAGAAATATTTAGTATGTTTTGTCCACACTATGACATTTGTTCACCAAAATACATGACATTCCTCACTTTGTACATTTATAAATATATTACGCTTTACATGAGATTCAGATCCAATTCTTTATCATATATGATTTTACTTTAATTTGCATGAGTTTTCAAAAGGAAGAAAATGTTTATACTCTTAACAACAACAACAGATTTTTGAGTGAAGGAGTAAAATTACCACAAAGAATATGTTACTTTTTCATTAGAATCTCTTCCTCATTCTCTTCACTCTCACCATCCTCTTTTATCTCTCTTTTCTGATTCTCTTACTCTTTCTTTCTATCATCTCAATTACTCATGTTCAGATGATTATATGGTGGAGGCTACGTACAAGTTCTATTAAAAAACTGTGCCGTACATGTACCGTACTGAGGCGGGTAAAGTCCTACCCCTTTTTGAGCTGAATTTTTTTCTAACTTTGGGTGTGGGACTTTGCCTTAATCTTTAAAAAAAGGGGGGGGAAGTACCCATTTGATAGGCTTTTACACCGAGGCCTATTTTTCATAATAGGCCTTTTCACCTAGGCCTATTTTTCATAACAGGCTTGTTCACCAAATACACAGATCAACACACCTACTATATCAATGTACCGGTAGTTACTGAATGTTGGAACGTACATAGCGTATTATTTGACAAAACTGTATCGGTTGCTTCATGAAAATTGTGAACCACAGATGACCAATTTGTGTGCTGTGTGAGGAGTGAGGTATCTCCCGGTTATCATTCTGTTACTAAGCCAATCAGATGCGAGAGTTATAACCTTCGTAATAAGTCTTTTCACTGAGACCTACCTCTCGTTATGGGCATTTGCACTGAGACCTACCTCTCGTCATGGGGTTTTTTCACCGAGAAAAAACAGAAAAAACATCAACATTTCGGATGGCACTTTACTAGGGTCAAAATTGGTTTCTGAATAATAGTTCAAATTTAGGTGTGGGACTTTACTCATGGGTGGGACTTTACCCGTGTCAGTATGGTACATAGAAATGTCTAAAACAGATAGATGCACAAGCGCTGTATGAACCCTGTGAAGTTAATTTTAAATAAACCTTTATTGAAATACACACTACCTATTCAGTTAATTGCTATTTAATGTATTTGGTATTGTTTGTTTAGTGGTCTCTAGAAAGAACAAGACACATTTTAAGTCTTCACACAGTATGAAGAAATTCAAATATTCACATGCTAGATATTGTGGAGAGAATAAAAGGTCGAAACACAAATTATAATTGGCCATTGCGAAACATAAATTGCATATATTCTACTTGAAAATTTCAAAATTATACCTTGTGAACTAAATTTTTGTTCATGTATATATATTTTATCAAATAGACTCTGGAAAAATTGTTTAATTTATGTAGTAGTGCTGCAGTAAAAATATTTAAATCTAACCCTGCCTTAAGTGAAGACTTACATCAACCTAAAGTATTTCCTGCTTTACTTTAAAGAAGGCATTCAGCTACAGAATACCTTCTTGATTTTTCATTTTACCTGCACCATGTCTTAACAATCAAAAACATATCCTTAGGCTCATTTTCAAAAGCAGTTTGCAAAGCTCTTTTCCTGCCATGCATCAGTGTGCTCTAATTAGAAAAATGTAACCATCAACTTGCAACATACAAGCTTACAAGTCAACTGCACAATATTTGTTTAGTTCCCTGCAGTACTAGAATTCAATCTACCGTTATCATAATCATAACTGTGTTGTAACAAATTTGGTAAACCTGTATTTTTCAAAAACTTGCTTTGAGGTGTTTTCACTGTTTTGATAAATTTGAAATACAGCTGTCTCATAATTAGAGAGCATGTTTCTGTAACCTATATTTTCTTAAAGCATCATTGGTTTATCAGTTTGGTTTGATGTTTATTGGTGCTAGCTCAATATTGATGTCAGAATAATTTTGTATACTAACCAAAATGTCCCAAATAGAATGACACTAATGATATTATGATATGCAATTCAGTTATGAAATAGTTTTGGCAAAATCTTGAATATTGCTGCAAAAAATCCATATTGGAATCCACATCTACCTTGATTACAGACTTAAATCAACTAACATTCTTTCCTACTTATCTAACTAAGACTCACAGCTAACAAAAATATATATTTTTTTTTTTTTTTCATCTACCTCACATCTTCACATTAAGATACATTTCCCTAGGTCAATTTCCAATACGAGTTTGCCTAGCTTTTTTCTGTCTTAGCGTTGAAATTCTAAAATTAAAAACGCTACACTTAATCTGGCTACATACAGACAGCCAAGTCAACCATGCAACATATTTTATTTTTTGCACCATCATCTATGGTAAAATAAATACAATTCAATTTACCATCATCTATGGTAAAATAAATATAATTCAGTTTACCATTATCATAACTGTGTTGCACAAATTAGGTTAACTTGAACTATTCAAGCAGCTTGCTTTGAGATGTTTTATCTGCAACTTGCATCAAGAAATTGATTTGATAAATTTCCAATACAGCTGCCACAACATGGCAAGCATGTTACTGTAACCCATATTTCCTTGACACATTATTGATATCTCTCTTAGTAATATAACTGCTGTATATTGGTGTCAGAATCATTTAGTAATCTAGTCTCAGATGTTTCAAATGCAATATTGGATTGATGGGTTGGAAGAATATTTTGATTAGAGATTCATTTTATGTCAATTAGTGAGTGCCCGAGTAGCCATACAGGTTTCACCAATGGTTTTATGCTTACTATTGTTATCTTATTTCTAACACGTTACTGCCTTTCTATATTGCTCGTTTCTACATATTTTTATCTTCATAATGGCCT
>JAUMTS010018356.1:443-11453 GCA_032273385.1 Ophiopholis aculeata | reverse complement strand
CTTTAGTAGACAAATGAGAAAAGTAGACAAATGGTGAGAAATGGTGAGCAAAATTTGCCTTGGAATCTTAGCTATTAATATACATTTACTATAACTCTTAAAATACTAGCCATATGGACAAACAACAACTTTATTCGTGGTAAGGTCACCTAAAAACACGGCAAAAACTAAGTTTCTTTGAAGACGCCATGTTGTGCTTTCACAAAAACAAATCTTCATTGAAAAGTCATACCTGATGACTTAAGAAGTTTCCCGTCAAGATGTTTATAAATACCAAGAACATTTTATGCGGGTTCATTCTAAAATAAACATTGCAAAATTAGCATTTGGTAATTTACGGTTAAAATTGTGCACTGGTTGGAGACCCCTTAATGCAGAAACTGAATTGACTTTCTAAGTGCATTGTTATTAATATGGCCTTTACGAAACAGATCAGTCATTGAATATATTGTAGCAGGATAAGACAACTCCAACATTTCATTCTGAATTTGATTTCCAGTTCCTGATTACAAGAAAAACAACTTACATCCATTTAAGTAATCCCAAATACTTTAATACGAACATTTGTTAGAATTATACAAAGGTAACATACTGTTATTGCCATAATATAGATCATTTATCAATCATGATGTATAATCAAATACATTGAAGAAGGCATCTTGGATAAAATAATAAATATAGCTTAGTACAAAGGCAGCATAAGTATATAGGACTGCCAAAAAACGCAAATAATATTATATAAATTTGAAAGACGTTTTGGAAAGATATACTTTGGAAAGGTTTACCAATATTTGGATATTTACGTTTTCTAGAACATGCCAATATGTTCAGCTATAGCTTCTAACATGGACTTAAAGTATACTTTTTTGGACGTTTTAAACATGATTTTTCCACAACAAAAGACACACTTACATGATCTACAAGGCATACTGAAACAAATATATAGTGTTAAAATAAAGTTATTATTCCTAAATTAATTCCACTTTCTGTTCATTATCACACACACAGCTGTATACGTTTGAGCACCAATTGTCTCATATATATCACCAAAATATAAATGGCAGCATGCTGCAGTTCACATTAAGAACTTTTAGCGCAAAAAAATAGCAACAATGATTTGCTCATACATGTTTATGACTTGCTTTATACAGATTGTTATTATATAAGGGTATAGAGTATTTGCAAACTTAATGTGGGTCATATTACACCGGGTATTAAACTAAATTGCAACATATTTCCAAAACTACACTGTGTAGCACCTGAAGAAAAAAATTTGCAGCACTTTTCTACTGCTCAAACTTACTCTCTAAATATAAAACGAATGGATATACTGCAATACTAGAACATTTCTGTTGTACCAATATTGCCCGATTCTGGAGTATTTACGTTTTCTAGAACATGCCAGTATGTCTAACTATAGCTTCCAAGAAATAAATATAAATATTTTTAAATATTTGCTTTTGTGTAACAGGCAGGTTTTAAACATGATTTTTCTACATCAAAAGAAACACAAACATGATTTACAAGGCATAATGAAATATATATATTGTTAAAATAACGTAATTTTTCCTAAATTAATTCCACTTTCTATTCCCTTATCACACACAGCTGTGAACGTCTAAAGCACTCATTGTCTCATATTGATGCAGCAGTCCACATTAAAAGAACTTTTAGCAAAAAATTAGCAACACTGATTTGCTCATACATTAGAACCTCTTTAACACGAATTCCGCGGTGCCACTAAGTTTAGTTTGTGTTATCAGGATTTTGTGTTATCAAGTAATTTGTACATGTACAATCATTGATATGACCCAGCAATCAGTTTGTGTTATCAGGGTTTTTGTATTAACAAAGTTTGTGTTAACAGGATTCCACTATATATAACTTTGCATTACACTGGTAAATTGTGTTACTCAGGATAGCTGTGGAACGTGTCACTTGGTGCCAGAGTGGTGAGAGGTGGAGGAGCAAGAATTGGTAGAATCATGACATTTCAGGTTTCAACTATGTTGCGACATTTTATTGAGTTCACCACAGAAATGGCCAAAGGTTGATCTCACTTGTTATTGTAACTGCAAGTAATTATTGTTGACCTTGGCTTTTCCCTTGATTGTAAAGGTCCGTTCATACTAGGCTTGCAGTGCGGTGAGGTGCGGTGGTTGCCGATATATCTATCGTTTTCTACCGCAACTCACCGAGAAGTCATCGCATTTCAAGTTAAAATGTATTTTACTTTAATGCGACACCCCACTGCAGTCACGCCCCAACTATTGTGCAGTACATGCGGTGCGACAACGCACCACAACGCACTACATTGCAATGCTAGTATGAACAGACCTTTAGCCTTAACTTGGCATCCTACTGCCAAGGTGTACAAAAGCTTGCTCCTCTTCCTTTAACCACTCTGGCATCAAGTGGCACGTACATGCCACAGCTATACATTTTTATTATATAAAGGGTACCGTATAGAGTATTTACAAACTTAACATGTGGTAATGTATGAGTCATATCACACTAAATTGCAACATATTTCCAAAACTACATCGATAGCAACTGAAGTAAATTTTGCAGCACTTTTCTACTGCTTCACAACTAAGAGGTAACAGGTATATTCCCAGGTTTTTTTCCAAAAAATAGATTTTGCTAAATCGATCTTAATTATGGGTTAAATGTCTAACTGAAGTAATATCCCAGATTTTAAAGGAATTTGACAGATTTTAGCTTAGTTAATCACAGAGTATATTAAACCAATATTACAATCATACACAAATTACACATTTGAGAAAAATGTAGGTTGCTTAGGCCAGAAAATGTGGGAATATGCCGTTAAATGCAGACACTAGAAATAACTTGTTTTGATGTGATCACTCTTTTCCATTTTCATTCTTTTGGGAGTGAAGTTCACTCTGTTGGAGCGATTTTCTTTTGGAGTAAAGTTCACTCTGTTGAAGTGATTTTTCACTCTTTTGGAGTAAAATTGGCAATTTTTCACTATTTTACATTTCTTTAAAAAGCACATACAACTCGGCGAACTCAATACCCCTTTGCCATATATCACCATGCTACGACTGAGATTCTCCTTCACGTACATACCCGGGAGGGGTACTCGGACTTTGTTTTGGTACGGATATCCGGCCAAAAATGTCTACATTCCGATATCCAAACCTGAGAAGACAACATTTACAACCTATCTCCAAACCATTTTGTTCTTGTAGGACCTGTTTTTAAAACCAACCAGTTCTGTTTACCATGTAAATTGGGATTAAAATGTACTCTTTAAAAATCGATAAGTAAACCAAAGCATAATATTCATCGAAAACTTGCCCTGTTGGAAAATGCAACCGATATGTAAACCACATTTAAAAAAAAATGAGGGGTCATTAAACTTGGCCTGTTGGAAAATACAATCGATATGTAAACCAGATTTTCACAAAAATAAGGGGTCATTGCCAAACTTGAGAGGCAATAAAGGCACCTGTTCTCGGCTGCACATCCGTATATTCACCTTTCCACTAAGTAACCCCCCCCCCCCCACCCGCGCCAATGGGTACATACACACTAGTCAGCGAACTACATTGCATATAGAATTTCTCATTCCCTCTTTGACACATCAGATATCAGCATTTTCTGTAATATGATATTGAATATGAATCATATACATATCCCTATCCTGGAACTCAGCTTTGCAATACATGCAATCAAATGTAGTCGCCAGGTTATCTTCTTCGCTACTACTATCGTCGCTACTATCTGAACTGGAATCCTCCTTCCTGATGACTTCCTTCTTGATATTGAGTTGTTGGTGTGCTGTAACATGTTTATCCAAATCAGTTTTGCAATGGAAAGCAGCAACACAAATTGGGCATGTAAGATTTGATGGTGGAGGTGGCTGGTTCGAATCAGTATCAGTCAACTTCTCATCAGATTGAGTTTCATCATCAGAGTTTTTATCATATTTACTTACATTCTGCTTTTGGTTTTCACTCCTATTGTTGGAACGTCTATGCAATATTTCATTGTTGTATGATGCCTCACTTTCTGCACTATCCTGTGATCCAGATTGGTTATTTTTGTGAAATCTAGACTCTTTCTCAGATTCAATATTATGCTTTTGATGTTTGTCACTATTTGAAAATCCATGCACATTTGGTCTCCTCTGTGATGTTGCACTTTCAAATGTTTCAGGAGATGCCTTCATTAGTTGGTTGTTTGATTGTTGTCTCCCATCGAAACCATTCTTTGTAAGATGTTCTTCTTGTATACGATTGCGATATTTGTTTAATAAAGGTCCATTTTTTGTGCTGTAGTCATTAGCTCCATGCTCGGTATCTGTGTCTTCATCCCTATGTTTACCCCTTGCATTTGCTTCTTTGACGGTGTTGAGTTTAGTAGAAAGATTGGAAAATTCTGATGACGTTGATCTGGTACTGTCTGTCAGATGAGATGGCATTTGATGACTTCTCTTTGTAGATGGGTGATTTTTAAAGTGGTGTTTCCAAAACATCTGATGTTTCTGCAGTTTCCTTTTTGAATCAAATGTCTTTGAACACACTGGACAATTCAAGGCTTTAATATCACCACTACTATCTTTTTTTGCATCATCACTGTAATGTCTCTTCAGTTTTTTGTTTTTCTTATGCTTCGTCTTAGCAAAAGGCTTGTCAGTATGTGCGTAAGACATACATGTATAGGACTTCTCATTGGGAGCACCTGTCCGTTCTTCGTGATTGGCCTTAGACATGTGGGACTTTGCTCTTGCAGTGTCTTGTATTTGACCATGATTTGCATTAGACATGTGGGATTTTGTTTTGAGGTTGTCATGTGATTCACCTTGATTTACATCAGACTTTCCTCTCAGAGCATCTTGTAACCACGTAGATTGTAACAATTCAACAGGTACAGCTCCGCTCCCATTACCACCAGCACCTTGTGTTCCCCTTTTAGAACAATTCTTCTTGTGTTTCAAAAAGAATCCCTTTTCTGTAAAGATATCTTTACAAAATTTACATTTCAAAATGAGTGGATGGAAGTGCAGGTGGCGTTTCAGCTTCCTCTTAGATTCAAACTGTTTCGGGCATTTCTTGCACTGGTAGATCTTTCTAGCGGAGACTTTGTTCACTTCATATGTTGACAGAGGACTTGGGTGCACATCTTTGTCTACAGATGTAACCACACTGTTCTCATAATCTGCTTCTGTCGCAGGCGAGACCTCGGTGTATCTTGGTTTCTTTACATCATATCCTTGCAATTGATTCCTTGAAAATATTGCATCTTCAGGACCTTTGACAGATGAATCATGTGTGTCTTTATTTGTAGTCTTTTGGTGGGATTCATTTAAGGTAGCTGCTTTCTTGAAAGGGTCAAATTGATTGGTGACTTTATCACTGCCAAATGTCCCATATGTTTTGATATCTGTAAATGTATCTCCTCGTCTGTCAATCCTATTTGCTGGACGTGGCAGCCTTATGCTATCTTCTGCTATCTGCCTGAGATAATTTTCAAATTTTGAGGCTGATGTGCTAGTCTTAACAGATTCTGACCAACTTATGGACTTTCTTGTGCCTCTGCTTTGAGAAGGTTCATATCTGCTGTCAATACTTGGTTTTAGATGATTAGCATGTGAAGTACCAGTACTTGTTGATGAGGCTGTCTTCTTCTTTCTGTTAACGTTACTAGCCTGTAAGCCAACTCGCTGCGTATGTGATGCCCTACTTGTGGCAACAGTTCTGCAATCACCATCTTTTATACAATTGCTTTCACCTTTGTCAACGTCCATTGGAGTGCCAACCTCCTGCACTTCATTGTCAGTATCACTCAGTGTTACGATATCTTGAGATAGATTGGCAAGACGGCTTACTCTTTTAGAGAATGCTGCAGAGCCACAACATCTGGCATGTTCTTTGAACACCAAGCTACTATCAAATAGGGTACCACACATTGCACACTTAAACAAATGGCTTTCTTGGGTGCTCTTTGATCTGTGCAACAACATGTGGGTTTGATACTGTGCTGGATCTGCAAAGACAATGTTACATTCTGTGCATGCAGAAATATCAACAGTAGCTTCACTATCATGTCCAATATTTGAGCTTTTCCCCCGACCTGTAGCCAAAACAGCATTCTTTATGCTCAAATAATTTCCAAATGCCTGGCTTTTTTGCAGATGACGACACCTCATATTGAATTCATAAAGAGCTTTGCCTTTATCAAACTTATCACACAGGTGAAGTGCTGTATTAGGGCCAGCAGTGTCCAGTTTTCTTTGTTGACCACCCCTCTTCCTTTTATTGCCAACTTCCGTCTGAGCCGCAGGCATATTACTATCATCTTCACTATCTGAGATAACAATTGGATTATGCGATTCCATTTTTCTTTGTTTCCTTTTATTGCCATATGTCAGCTGAGTCCTAGAATCTTCGGCATCATCTTCGCTGTCTGATATTGCAATTGGATCATGAGATTTCACATGTGTATCAAACATGGCTTTGTCACTGAACACCATATTACAAGTAGAACATCCAAACACTTGTTGATCAGAATTCAAATCTGCCAAATTCTTTGACTTCTCCTTTTCAAGGTGGCTTCCTCCATTTCCGGTATTTAATTCTCCCAGGATCGGATTATGTGATTCCATATGCGCATCAAACATGGCTTTGTCGCTGAACAATATTTTACAAGTGGTACATCCAAACACTTGTTGATCATGATTCGAATATTTTAACTTTTGTGAGTCCTTTCGTCCAAGATAACCTCCTTTATTTCCAGTGTTTAATTTTCCCAGGATCGGATTATGTGATTCCACATGCGCATCAAACATGGCTTTGTCACTGAACACCATTTTACAAGTGGTACATCCAAACACTTGTTGATCATGATTTGAATCTGCCAAATTCTGTGACTCCTTTTGTTGAAGATGGCCTCCTCTATTTCCAGTGTCAAGTTCTCCCAGGATTGGATTATGAGATTCCACATGCACATCAAACATGGCTTTGTCACTGAACACCATATTACAAATAGAACATCCGAACACTTGTTGGTCAGGATTCGAATCTGTTAATTTCGGTGACTCCTTTTGTCCAAGATAGTGTCTTTCATTATGTCCAGTTTGTAATTCTTTAAGGATTGGATGATTAGGATTATGATACTTTATGTGAACAACATATAACTCTGCATCAGCAAATACTTTATTGCATTCTAAACAAGCAAGGATATCATTGGTGCCATTGGACGGACTTACAGCAATGCTAGATGAGTTGCTTTTGGTGTGTGATCTCAATGTATCAAACAACTTTTCACTTTGTTTAATTCCACCATTTTGTTTTTGCTTAGATTCTCTGCTACTGAAATCAACAAATGAGGTATTTTTGGTCATACTATGTTCTGGCTCAAACTTATGCCCTCCAAAGCTTATTTCCTTTGAATTTCTGTTGGTATGTTCTACTTTTCTATCCTTGGTCAAAGAGCTGTATTCAACAGGTGTTCGGATCCTGCATGCGTCATCTACACTAACCGAAAAACAAGATTCACTACCTGCTATTTGGTTGGTAATCGGCAGCAACCTATTTTTCTTATCTCGATCACCACCCTCTGAATCACTAACATGTATTGTCGGACATGAAAAGACATGCTTAGTAAACGACGCTCTCTCATCAAACTTTGACTGACATAGACAAATAAGATGGCTTTCTTTGTTCGTCGACTTATTTCTGCTCATTGTGGAACTGGTAGTTGAACCTTGACCTGTCTGAGATTCCTCACCATGATCTTTCAAAGCACTTCTGACTTTTGTGTCAACTAAAGACGACATGGGTGGATGATCTTGCCTTGTAGACTTATGACTGCTCCTTGTGGAACTTGTGGTTGAACTTTGACCTATGTTAGATGTCTCAACAGGATCTTTTATTGTACTTTTGCTTTCTGTATCAACCAAAGATGGATGTTGCATAGCCTGATGTTGAGTATAAGAAACATGTGTTGCAAAAACAGTCTGGCATGGGATACACGCATGCATAGTCAATGCCAAATTACTACTGTCTTTTGAAGGTCTCTTACATTTAGAGAAATTTGCAGAACCATTAGCTTCTGCTGGCTTCTGTTGTCCAGATGCACTTGTTGAACCATGGTGATATCTTTGCATATGGTATTCATACATGCCCTGGTCACTGAATACAATCTTACACTCAAAGCATACGACAAGGTTATTTTCATCAGGTGAAGATCTTTTTCCATCAGGTGAGGATCCTGTTTGATCTGCTTGCTCTGAAAGATTGTTAAATATCTCCGTCTTCATTCCATTAGTCACATTTGCACTCAAATTCTGAAGAACACTGTTATCTTGACTTGTGGAGGTAGAACTTGTTGCAGGGTTTTTAACAGGATTGGTTGCAGAAGAAAGGTTAGCGAATGACTCTGCGATCTTTCTGTCATGGTCCTGGCTTTGCATATGGGTAACGTAACTATCCATATCATAGAAGTATTTGTTGCAAATGACGCATCCACAAAGAGGCTGTGCGAATTCTGATTTAACCTTGTGGTCATAAATCTTTGCTTGTTGTTGATTGGCTGTTACAGGATATCTATCCTCTTGCATGGAAGATAGTGGGTCAATTGGTTTTGAGAATTCTGATCTAATGTGTTGATCACCAATGTCTGCTTGTTGTTGATGGAATGTTACTGGATTAACTGGTAGTAAGAACTCAGATTTAATACGTTGGTCACCAATCTTTGCTTGATGTTGCTGGGTTGATGTAGGATGCCTATCACCTTGCATGGAAGATATTGGGTCAATTGGTTGTGAGAATTCTGATTTAATGTGTTGACCACCAATCGTTGTTTGTTGCTCATAGGATGTTTCAGGGTGCCTATTCTCTTGCTTTGAGGATTTTGGGTCAAGTTTATCTGGATTTGGCCTTGGAAATTGATTTAAAGCCTCTTCTCTTTCTTCAATATCATTCTTTACTTGTTGTTGATGAGATACCCTCTTTGATTTTTCAATACTTGCCTCCTTGTCGAACATGACATTAGCCTTGTCACTGTTGTCAGAACCTGAAATTAATGGCTTACTTTGCATGGCACAGTTCTGTGAAAAAATAGTGTTTGAATAACTTACATAATTCGCTTCTTTGCCGACATTAGCAGTCTCTGATTTCTCAAAACTATTACTTTCTAAGGCACCACCGACACTTCCCGTAGTATGTCTTCCCTGCCTTCCAGACATATTACCATCACGCCCATCAGTACTTAAATCCTTTTTATGAACTCTATTTATGTGAGTAGAAAATAAATCATGGTTACTGAATATGACATCACAAATATTACACTTAACCATTGCATTTTCATTCTGTAATCCTCTATTTTCTTGAGCAAATGTTAATCTGTTTGCCGTGCGTATTGGTGTAGGTGGAGGTGACATTAATCTCACCTGCTTCTTGACTGATCTTCCAATTCTTGCCAACCTTGAATTACGATCTTCAACTGATTTGGTTGTTGGAGATTTGTCCAGGTCACTTGTAGTTGCAGGAATGGAATTTGATGTACACTTGTTAACTGTCTCTGAAATTACATCTTTCTCACTAAGTCTCATTGATGGTGCTGAGGAATTTTGCAATTTAGTGTCTAATATGGGATCTTTACATGCTAAATTATCTGACAAAGTTAAAGTCTGTCTAAGTGCTGTGTTAGATGTAGTGACATGAGTTGAATTGTTGGAGGATACACATACTAACATAACTTGACCAGCAGCATTGACAACTGGCACTAATAATGGACTGTTGCTAAATCCTTCTTGAGTCTGTGTAGGTGGCATCAGCAATGGACTACCGTTAATGCTTTGTAGACTTTGTGTAGGTGGCAAAACTGATAGGCTCCCACTTGCTCCTTGTAAACTTGTAGGTGGCAATACCACTGGACTGACACTTGTTGTAGGTGGCACTAGCAACGGCTTGCCACTTAATCCTTGTATACTTGTAGGTGGCAATGATACTGGACTGACACTTACTCCTTGAAGACTTTGTGTAGTACTGAGGGTAACAGGTTGTAGAGCAGATGGATTCTGTGATGGGGAATTAGTCTGTAATACAAACACAGGGGCTCCAGTTGTGGCAGAAGGTAATTGTTTCAATCTGGGCTGCTGCATCATGGGAATTGCCATTGTGGACTGTTTGACTGTGGGAACCAACATCCTAGACCGTTGCATTGTGGGTTGTCGTAGCAAATTCTGTTGCATTGTGGGTTGTTGTATCAAATTATGTTGCATTACCTGTAATAATGTATTGGATGGACAGATTTGGTTATTGGCAGACGTAATAGCTTGGTTTGCTACTATCACAAATTGGCTGGGAGCATTCTGCACTTGAGTAGGCTTTGGTGTTTGGACGGCTTTGCGAACATTTTGGCTCCGAGGTGTATGTGCTTGTCCAGTTGTAATTCTAGGAGGTTGATTGACAACTGCATTCTGGCTTGGAGCATTCTGCACTGTGGTAGGCATTGTCGTTTGAACTGCAGGGAAAAATCAACAAAAATCAAAAATGGTTGATAAATATACAAGTACTAGGCAACCCAAAATATAAAGTGCATCAAAATATCAAAGTGGATGTGATGTCACTTCCATTAAAAAGGCGTTTCTCCACGCGAGCCATATATTTTATTGCCCCTTGTTTATTCTCTCGCATGCATTTTGTTACGCAACTATAACGGCGCCGTCATAACGCGAGCATACATCGAGATACATCTTTTTAACCGGAAGCGACATCACATCCATTCTGATCTCAAGATGGAGGTTTAGAAAAATGTAGAAAACTGAATTTGTATTGAAACTAATTCAATTGGATTCAGCAAAATGCTCTTGTTTTTTGCTACATACTTGTTCTAGATGTTTGCAAACTTCCAGCATTAAAAACCTTTTAAATAATCATGCTTGATTTTATTAAGTTTTGAAAATAATATTGCAAATTTTATAAGCATTTTCAAATTAAAGCTGTAAAATGTGTGTTTATTGAAAGACCTATAGGA
>JAUMTS010018245.1:0-11455 GCA_032273385.1 Ophiopholis aculeata | reverse complement strand
CACATTTACGTATACCATGTCAATGTGAGAACCCCCCCCCCCCCCCCGGGGGGGGAGCACCCACAGGAAAATGTAACTTTCATTTATCGAATTAAGTGTCTTTGACAAAACAGCTCTAGTCCTTAAGCACGCAATAGTGAACTAACAGTTACAAGGTGAACCTTGAGTATAGCAATACCTGTGGCGATATTTTACACTTAAATTACTAGGTGCATAAGATGCGACTAGAATTTGTGGGTGTTTTGTTGATGAATCGAAAATGATTATAAACATGATAAAGGAAAACTAGTAGGTGAACAATCATAAAGGCTTACATACGGTATTTCTAATCTCGTCTTGGTGTATTTAAAAATATTAATCGATATGTTTCAATAACAAAATGTAAGTTAATGTATTCAATGTTATGTAAAACATTGCATAATTTCAGTAAAATCAGTAAGTGGTGAAAGTATGGATTCAAACTATTTATTGTTCGGAACAAATAGTTTGAAGGAACCGGTATAAATTTCCATCCTTCAAATGGTTGACTCTAAGTGTAGACTATAGATACTACATAGATAGGTCATAGAAAGTATGATATAGCATCTCATATTATGTCCCATCTGATTGCTGTAAGTACAACTCCCTGTTAATATATTAGAGCTTGTTCGTAACAAATACATATCAATATAATAAAACAGCAATACGTTGTCATTTTTAACCAAATAGTTGAAACTGTAAATAAATAAAGTTGGAATTATACAAAAATAAAAATTAAGAAGCTTTCTTTTTTTATATTATATTCTATAATGATGCTGAATTGAACGGTTCTGAATTCAGTACTTTCAGCATTTACGAGCGTAACATGCTCCCATACTCCCACATTCTTCGCTTAGTACCTGTATGGTGTGGATACGGAGCTAGCATACAATTAGCAAATAATGTGTTTCGTTAGAAGAAGTGCGTCTTTATAACATGGTAACCTGTGGCAAATAATCTGTCTCGTTACATCTTTATTACATGATTACCTCTGACAATACTTCACATCTTAATTGACAAGTGTCTGAGAAGTGAGAAGTATATGTTAAATACAGCTGCTGTTACCATGCCAATTCATTTAAATTTGATGGGCAAACTTGAAAATGTACTATAAAAACTGCAGCGGAAAGGAATGTGAAAGTTTTGTATAATTAGTGTACATTTAACTACAATATTACCTATGTACCACAAACTTGGTCATTTTTATTGTATTTTCCCTAAATCTTGGTAAACGCAGAGTCCTATTTCTTTTTATCTAAAATGTGCGATTACAGAACCGTATTTTTGTCAAATTGCATCATCACGAAATATCAATTATTTGTTATTGAAGGCTATCAAAGAAAATGTGGTTTTACAATAGCGGGTAATCGGTGTACTTGCGATGAGATGGGATGGGATAAATACGCGAGGGAAAATGTAATACCAAAAAAGATGGCTGCAAGCGTTAATGTTACACTAAAGGAAATGCGATACATTAATTTCGCATATAATTAGTACTTATTATTAGTCACATCCATGATGACATTTAAAATAGAACCAAAGCCATGATCTAATGAGACTTGTCTTTTATATATTGTTATAGTCAGTGTTAAAATGCTCTTCTGATGTATTCAAAACTCACACTGCTATTAGGAAGTGAAATATCGTGCTGTCGTATTCTGTATAGTTATCCCGGATAAATGTATGGGCTACTCCGGTTCCATTTCCTTCTCATATTATGCCCAATCTGATCGCTGTAAGTACAACTCCCTGTTAATATATTAGAGCTTGTTCGTAACAAATATTGGAATTATACAGAAATGAAAATGAAGAAGCTTTCTATTTTATGTCATATTCTATAATGATGCTGAATTAAACGGTTCTGATTTCAGTACTTTCAGCATTTACGAGCGTAACATGCTCCCATCTCCCACATTCTTCGCTTAGTACCAGTATGGTGTGGATACGGAGCTAGCATACAATTAGCAAATAATGTGTCTCGTTAGAAGGGAAAGGGAAAACGTGCGTTTTTTAGCAAATTTTCGAAGTGGGCCTAAACATTTTAACCAATGTTCAATGTTGTAATAAGTTATTCCCAAAAATTGACAAGCTAATTGCTTTTCTATTTTTCTGATTTTATAATACCATATGGTGAGCAGTTTTCACCTTATACTTACGTACTGAATCCTTTCAAGTTCTTTTTGAAGACTTATAGACGTATTAATTGTTTTTAAAAATGTTATATTATTCAAATTACAAAACACAAAATAAGGTGTGGAATCCAATCGACCATATGGATTTTTTCTATACAACGATGGCAAGTATCATTAATACTTTGTATCCTTAAAATATTAAACAAATGTTTTGCTTAGCTAAATAAAATAAGAATTTACAGAAAAATATAACATTACTACTACTTAATCTATAATATGGTTCATAATTTGTAAAATACGAGATTTGTATTACTTTCGTATTCAATCATACCCACCACTGAATTTCTTGCCTTAATTCAATCTAAATATAGCATCATGACGCAGCCTGTATATTGCATGTACCTTGCTCTTGACATTAACCAAGTGCGTATATGTGGGAAAGTGAAAACATTTAGACCATTCAGACTACGTGATTCAAAATTTCACAAGATAATGGACTTTCTATTTCTTCATTTTTTGCCGATTCTCATTGTTGAATTTGTCAGCATTATTTTACTGCAAACAAATATGCAATGTTAGTTAATGATAGAACCAAGGGCTCCCTATGGACGACGGCTTTGAATGTCGTATAGCCAGATATAGTAATCGTCAGTCATAATATAAAGAGTAGTTAAACAATTATTTATATACAGTAAGGGTTGCCCTAAAAAGAAAATAACTGATGTATACTTTGACTATTCGAGATCATTCCCACTAAAAAAAGATATCGCTATAAATAAAATATTTGCCTATTTAGTACAAGCATTGCAAGATATGTACATTCTCCTAACACCCATGCTTAATGCAATAAACTGACATAAGCAACAACCAACTGGGAATCCTTATATTGGTAACCATAAACCATTTTAGTTGAGTTGAGCTGTGTGAAGGGAAAATATAAATTAAACATTTTCTTGAACAATTTTGTGTTATATTTCGGAAACTGATTGCATTAAATTACCTTAAGGGGTAATTTGAAGTATCTATCTGAAACGACAAAAACGAATCAACAGAACACTGATATCCGCTCAAATGAACCAATTTATTGGAATAATTACTAGAACTTGATTAAGTGATAAAATAATTATATTTGGCAGAATTAATTGGTAAGCGCCAATTAATTAGTAATAAGTTCCTATATAATAGTCTTCATTTCTTGTTTTCCTTTGTAAATCAACAAAACATAAACCTTGTTGAATGGCAGAATGAACAATTTCGTCTCCCAAAGTCAGAATCGGTATTTTGATTTGTATGTCACATACTCAATAACGACATTTCTGCAAACTAGAACATTTCAGATCCTATGCCATAATGGCGTCACTATACTAAGTAAATTGACTCGATTATCCATATAAAAGCTCCAAGCTTGCAATTGAGATGACACAATTGAACATTTGAAAGCTCAGTCTTATCCCCGATCGTATCATTTTGTATCCTTTACAAACAATGTGCCACCAAAGGAAAATGCCTTATTGTTATGTGCATTCTTGATCATGTAGGTATAAAAAGGAGTCCCTAAGAGCTCAACAGCCATATGAACTTTTGCCTTCATTTATTAAGTTGAGTTGAGCAATTTATAGACGCGTTACTAAGGTAAGAGGTTCTACACACACTGTACTTCAATCCATTTTAACATGTTCCAAAACTAGGGCTGAATTCAGAAAGGGTACGAATACAATCTGGCGTAATACCACTCAACTCATTGTGCTGATTCTAATGTTCATTTCTTGTCTCCGATTTTTACTCCGAATTCGCTAATTCTAAAATACTCTACAGTATGTAACTATATTGAAATAAAGAAAATATATCTGCTCTACTGCTATCCAAGCAATTGCGATCTCGTCAGAAAAATGATAACAGACTTATAAAATATGCATGAACCCATTATAAGGTACATACGGCTCAGAATACATGGACAAGATAGTTCCATGAGTTTAGTATAACATTTTACCAACCACTGAATTTCTTATCCTATAATGCAGGCTAAATATAGCATCATGACGCAGCCTGTATATTGTATGTACCTTGCTCTTGACATTAATCAAGTGCTTATGTGTGGGAAAGTGAAAATATTTAGACCATACAGAATACTTGATCCAAAATTTGACAAGATATTGGACTTTCTTTTTTCTTCTATTTTAGCCAATTCTCATTGTTGAAATTGCCATCACCATAATTTCACTGTAAATTAATGTGTAATTGTAGTTAATGCTAGAACCAAGAACTCCCTATGGACGATGCCGTTGAATATTGTATAGTCAGAAATAGTAATCGTCAGTCATGTTAAGCAGGGTATTAACAAAAAAAGATTCAGGCCTTAGGAGTGCCTATAAATATACATTCTCCTATACAATTAAGCGACATACAAGCAACAACCAAAGAATCCTATAATCGTAATTTTGTTCGTGTGTTGTTTTGTATCTAAATCTATCCTGTAGATAATTGTGGTTTTGATATCAGATGACTGATTGAATACCCTGAACAATAGTGAAACCATCTCATTACGTATGAAATATTATTCTTGCTGAATGTCATTCTATCTCAATCATTCTTTCCAGAAAGACATTTGATATTTGCTTCCATATTTAAGGCACTGTTCAAAATGAGTGAGTAGCTCACGTTTTATAACATCAATAATTAATGTCACGTTGACATTCATCTTAACTACAATAGGATTAAGATAATCTATAACCTAGTGCTACAATAGGATTAAGATAATCTATAATCCAGTGATAAGACAAATTACGAAAATAAATAATACCATTCGGATCAGAAGGTACTCCATCATTAAATTGTTGGCAGTTTTGCCACTCTTATCGATGCCTTTTTTGTTCTACCCAAGCATCTATTTAACCTTACCCGTAAATCATGCTATCATTAATAATTAATTGTCTGGTTAAATATTGGAGAGCAAAATGTCAAATGGTACTTAATTGTAATATGGATTGATTTCTGGGGCCAGCAATTTGTCATTACCGCGAGAAAGAAACCTAATTATGTCATGACCATTTTGTTCTCCATTGCTTACACTACATACATACACTTGTGGCGATTAAAAAAGATTGCATGTAGTATGTATATAGGCTACTATATGGAAACACATTTGGTGAATAATTGGTTTATTTTTAATCTATCGCCATTTGAAAGTGAATTGCCTTTCATTTATACCAAAGTCTTGGTCTGAATGATCATTCCCTCATTTTCGTGGTATCTAAAAATATGGGAGTGAAAGTGTCACCTTAACTTGGGTAACAAAATATTGTTTATTTCAGAATGTTAATATCAATGATTTCACTGATTCTTTATATTAAACCTCTGGCTCTTGTACATTATATTATTGTAGTGGTGCATAAAATACAATTGAAATGCATTTCGATAAACATTTTTCAATTAAAGACAAAATAATTGGGGTCTCAACTTTCTGAATGCATTAATAATAATTTCATGGAGTTATCTAAGAAAGTGGATTACTTCTATAAAATGGCTCGCATAATTGATGATCCTGATGACCGAAGTTAAGCTAAAGCTGCTAAACGGTTCAGAAACAAAGTTAATAATATTAAATAAATTTTAATAATACGTATTGTGCTAAGAAGGCTTTAATGAAAACGTTTTAATTACTCCAAACAATTTTGGCAGATGAACCATAGATAAACATGTTTCAAATAAAGACAAATTAATTGGGGTTCTCAACTTTCTGAATACATTAATAATGATTTCTTAAAGTTATCTAAGAAACGGGATTACTTCTATAAAATTGCTCGCATAATTGATGATCCTGATGACCGGAGTTAAACTAAAGCTGCTAAACGGTTCAGAAACCAATTTGATAATATGAAAAAAGTATTTAATATTGCGTATTGTGCTAAGAAGTCTATTAATGAAAACGTTTTAATTACTCCAAACAACTTTGGCAGATGAACCATAAAAGGGTTCAATCTGAGACTTACAACTATTTTTTATGTATAATAATCATTATTTCTTTTTGCGGAGTCTCATGTGGGGATAATGTTTTCCTACCTTGATAAAATAGATATATCAATCAATATAGTCAAATATGAGACTTAATTAATCATTTCAAACCATAGTGGTTTCTTTACAACTTTCAAAATTGCAATTACAAGTACTAATATTGTACAGAAAGCTAGTCAGGCGAACAAATAAAAAAATGTGTTTAAAGTGTGCATTAGTTAAGGTTTATTTCTTGGGCATTATATTTAACTCATTAAATGTACATTTATTTATACTGATGTATTCATATCAATGCAAGGCTTCTATATATGTTGTGAAATTACTTCGGAAAGTCAACACGTTTAATTTTGTTTAATTTCTCTGTTCTTGTTTTAATAGAGAAAAACAAGAAGCTAGCAAGCAAAGTAACGATTGTAATTGACAAGTAAAGAACAGGTGCTTGACAACCCCAAATAGATGGGTTACGTCAAATCATACAAACGCTGTTTATGTCATTACTTGTGCAAAAATAGTAAGAAGCAATTTTGTATTTGAAAAAATGTTACTTTGTAAGCAATGGTATAAAGAATTTTAAGAAACACAAATAGTTGTATCTTATGATTCAGCAATAAGCGGGCAAAAGTAGACAACTGAAACTTCTTATATCTATTTCAAAAGTAGTGAAGTAATGAAAACAAGATGTATAGTTGAGAATAAGATAAACTATGGTGAAGATTTATTACAAAGGGGTATATAAGGTTTCCATGTTAAAAGGCTAGTTCGGATTGTATACTTGGGGTTAATACATACGATACGTCAAGCCTACTAATTGCCAACAGAAATATGGCTAACATGATGTTGTCAAAATAAATTATGTATTCCGCCTTATTACCCATCTGTTGACAAGATTGATGTATTTCAATAATATTTACTTTGAAAGAATAATTTGGCATTGATATTTTATAACATAATGATTACCTGTCGGTCATGGAACTAGAAAAACAACTATAATCGTTCTCCTTGCATTTTATTCATAGTTCGTGTAATGTGTTGCTTTCAAATAAGAAATAAGAACATTCTCTTAAATTACTAGCCGTATTGACAAACAACGTCTTTTATGGCAGTTAGGGCGTCTCAAAACACGCCAAACACTCAGTTTCTTTGAAGACGCCATTTTGTGCTTTCAACAAACCAATACTTCAATAAAGGACATTTCTGAAGCTTGTTATGATGTATATAAAAATCAAGACAATTGCATGAGGGTTCATTCTAAAACAAAGAATGCAAAATCAACGCTCAGTAATTTACGGTAGAAATTATTTAACTGGTGCGTGACCACTAAATAATCTAAAGCATTTATCACGTCAGTACTGACGATAACTTTTTACATGCAAGGAAAGAAATATTAACAACATGCCCTCTCAGAGAAAGACAATGACAGGAGATTATCATAATCATCTTGTCAAGTATAATGTATTATGGATGCTTCATGAAAGAATTTTAACCCTGAGGTGTCTTGAATTTCTAAGCATAAATTTAACTTAAAACCAGACTCGTCGTATCTACCAGTTAACAAATTCTCCCTTATTCACTTTGATATTTCCCATTCGTTCTAATACACTTTTTTTACATTGTAGTACCATAACTTATTAATGTGTATATAAGAGACCATCAATATTGCTCCTTGCCTTATCTCGTAGGCTATGCATGTGTAAAATGGGTGCTTTGAAACTAAATCAATTACAACCAGTTGCTTATGTGTAATTTCTTCAACAATCTAACAATCTTATAAATGTGGGTATTTGTGGTTGTTGTTTATTGCATTACTTTTCTACATCCACAGAAGAAGAAAAAAAATTCATTCTCAAGCTTTTCCCTATTTTTAGGGTGGGGATGATTGTATTGCAATAGCCAAAGACTTGATGCAACTCAGTGATTTGCTATCCATTGTATACTAATGATTATTAAAAGTACGTGTTTTCTAAAGCTTTTTGGTAGCCTTTCCTTTTCTTTTACAATTATAGGCATAATATAATATTTTTGAGAAATAGATTTTGCAAAAAAACTTCACACCTATTAGTTAACCCTATTTTTAATGTGAGCTTTGTCTGCACCAAATGTACTACATGGGCGGAAATGTCATTTCTTGATATTTTTTCCTACACCGCAATACGCATGTTTGTCAGATGCGGAAAAATAGTACAGTTTTGAAGCAGTTATAGTTTTTATAATGCACCGAGGAGTTTAGTATACCAATACCGAATTCAATTGTATACACATTCTCAATTTGAGAAACACTTACGGTGCTCGTTTTTAAAAAATGTTATATTATGCTTCTAAGTGAGCATAACATGTTTTATTAAACGTTTATATTACTAATCCTGTTTATTAAATAGCATGTTTTTGCATTTTGGCAATTTTTAACCACCTGTTTTCTAGCCATTGTCTAAAACTATATTTTGTTGTGTTCATATCAACAATTGATATTATTTTTATCATTGACTACCATATCGGTATTAGGGCCAAATATTAAGTTCTACATGCAATTTATTTAGAAGCTTTACCATGCAGTTACAAGCTAATTCACATGATTATTTATTATCAAAAGAATGCAAGCACCCTTTGACTCTGTATTTCTGTATAAGGTCAACAAGTTTAGTGATTTAATTTTCGCATATCTGTCACCAGTAATGAGGACATCTTTAAATACATCTGTGTCACATGGGGTTCACTGCAATAACACATTGGCGATCAACAGATTATTTACACAGAGATATTAATATCTTAATTAAGTAAACCTACCTGGTTGTACCGTAGTATAATTTGACAGATTTACCACCTCTCTCCGCGTCCGCCACCTGTCATTGCTATCTACGGTAGATAGCATCATTACGCTCCATACTAAGAAGGAGAAAGCACACACAATGCTTAACAAACAATATATTGTGACGAGATATTTCCTTCTGGTAGACGTCCATTGTGTCATGTCAACACAGCTATTACATCGTACTTCCCTGTTCCTATTCCTATTTTGTTGTGTAGCAGCCATCATCTTCAAGATGTAAGTGGCAATGACAGTCTGACTGCTATATATATAATGCCGCTGTCGCGCCGCTGCATCTAATGCTGTGCCTCAGTTAATAAGCATTCATAATTAAGCACATGAGTGCTTATAATAACTGAATACCGTGATGAAAAAATGGAAAGAAAAACTCATTTTCATTTGAACATTCTCTTTCACTTGTAAAATATCCATATGTTGCCTGCATGGGCTTGCAATGAGAAGGCGTTTTAATGTTATAAAAAGGTGCTCCTTTTTCTGAAACGTATTTTGATCCTCACAATAGCCACAATGAACGTCAATGTGCACATGTGGAAATACCGAATGCCATTAGCGGCATGATTGTTGTCATTATAAAAAGCTATTTAAACACAGGTTGGCGTGGTTTAGTTCCTATGGAGAAACTACTATATACATACATCACATGCAACACTAAGACGCGGTGTCCAACGTATTAGGCGAATATGTGTAGTGGTTAGCCTGAGGAGCCAAGTTTTAAATAATAATAAATTTGTCAAAGCATTTGCATTTTTCCAAGATATAATAAATCTTATACGAAAATTATTAAAATGTTTAATGAGACATTGTTATAAGGAGAACAATAACTGCTCGGTGATGAGGATTACAGACGTGCAGCCATTCAGTGGTCATTTGCCATGATAACGCATACATGTATGGTCTACAAACTAGAAAAGAATATTGTATTACTATTTAATTATCATGCTTGTGCCTTGACTGTTTTGAGTGCACTAGTAGTTTGTAAAGTGAAATGGAGGTCTTTAACGTACATATATGTAACTTTTAATGTTTTTTTAATGCTTTAAGGAGTCTCCAACTAGTCCATGATTTTTTACCGTAAATTACCGAATCAAATTTTGCACTCATTTGTTTGTTACAAATCGTCTCTTTAGCTGTGGGATTAATGAGTCGGAACATAATGTGTTTTACTAAGCACAACTTACTACAAGAAGCCCGATCTCGATAGGGTGTAAACACAAATAATTGAAACATCCCCCACATCCCACAAACCACAATTACCAAGTTGAGGCTTAGAGTAGTTTTGCTTGAAACAGAAATGACGTACTCACTGTCAATTCGAACAATTTTGATAGGAGCGGTGGTCTAAAAAAAAATTGAATGTATGTTTCAATTCAACCAGGAACACCTACAGAAAAAATCGTTTGTTTTTACAGAAAACAAAAGAATCTACTTTGATACGTTATACTTTTATGTAGGCCTATTTATATTACTGATAATTTTTTTGTTCTGGTCTTATAAAAGCTACATGGGTGCCTTAAAATGATAGTTTTCTTGAGTTAATGACAAATGTTAAAACAGTTATATTAGACCAAATGAACGACGTGTAGAAACACGCATCATTTCCATTGATCCAATATAAAATAATTTACCAATTATCACCCGATTCATGTTTAGAGTAAAACCACGTCATGTTATACGAACGCTGAAGATCTGGTGAAATCGTCTGTATCCTTAAGGGGTCTCCAACTAACTAGTCAATTGTTTTTTACCGTAAATTATCGAATCAAATTTTGCATTCCTTATTTTAGAATGATCTCGCATCAAATGTTTTTGGTACATATAAAACATATTTCTTACGTCATCAGAAACGACTTTTCAATGAAGATTTTTTTGTGTGAAAGTACAACATGGCCGGCGTCTTCTAAGAAATTATGTTTTTGGCGTGTTTTGAGGTGCACCGTAAAGGGGTCGTTCGCCATTTTCGCCATTTTCTCATACGTACAAAACGTACGTATGAGGTGGGGGGGGGTAAAAATGACCTTCATTTGTACGTATGAAAAATTGCGATTTTTCAAAGTGACAAAAAATAGTTCGGAAAGAAAAAGAGAGAAAAGGAACCAAACAAATTAATTAATACGTTTGTATATAAATGAACGACGAGAGGAGCAAGGGTGGACTAATTGCGGCAAACATTTGGCGATCATGGGTTTATTATTTGTTTGTGTCATAATGACACTAACAACAACATAAATTCACAAACACGCAACACAAACAAACTAGCCCCAGAGACGAAATTATCCCGGCACGTTTGATCAAATGGGTAACGATGTCATGTAAAACTTAGGCCTTCATATAGTCTTTGTCATGATTTATTCTTGGATTGGAAAGAACGATGTTCCATGAATAGCAAACATTTCATAAAATAATGTTATGCCCCAGTGTTTTGAACTATAGGCCTATATAAAATATTTAGTTTTATATTGAGGTACTTTTA
>JAUMTS010018134.1:0-11459 GCA_032273385.1 Ophiopholis aculeata | reverse complement strand
TACCAAATTAAGATAGTTTGGATAGTTAAGATATATCGGATAGTAGATATCAAATGAAGATAATTAAGATAGTTGATAAAGACCCTCTTAAATTCTATAAAGATATATCGGATAGTAAAGATAGTTGAGATATATCGGATACTATGAACCAAATTAAGATAGTTTGGATAGTTAAGATATATCGGATAGTAGATATCAAATGAAGATAATTAAGATAGTTCATATAAAGACTCTCCTAAATTCTATAAAGATATATCGGATAGTAAAGATAGTTGAGATATATCGGATAGTAGATATCAAAAAAAAGATATTTAGGATAGAATAGTAGATATCAAATGAAGATAATCAAGGCATCTATTATTAAATGGTACACAAATCTCTTTTTGGGGGGAGGAAAAAATTGGGGTCCATTTCTTCGAAACGAAGTCGAGGTTGGAAATAACATTTTGCATGTGATCATTTAATATGTCAAGGCATCTAATGGTAAACAAATCTCATTTTGTTGGGAAAAAATTGGGGATGAGACTGAACTTGTCTACTGCCCCTTAAGTGTTCATAAATACTTCGGTGTGGGGGGGGGGCCGGTACCCACGTCTTTTGGGTTCCATGATCCCCTCTAGGCAACTTCCAATTTTGGACCCCTGCAGTCGTACGTTCCCCACCAATGTGTTTTTTGAACATTCCTTATCATCCAGGCTTCACTAACTCACCTCTGTGTAATTACATAGAAAAACTATTTCACCTGTATAACCTCAACTTTTTAAACACTGATCTAAACAATATCAAGGAAAAGATTAGCCGAACACGACGACGTCAAAAGTTGGCGTAAAATTGCGGTTTTGAAAAAAAATTCATTTCTTGGAAAGCCGTGCTACGTAAATGTTGACTGAGTTCTATTTTCATTCTTGTCACTTTTTAGAAAGTGGATCAAATTTCAGGGGAGGTTCTTAACACAAATGTCTATATTTTTGGGCCTCTGGTAACGTCCGACCCCTTTTCCAATGCACAAATTTGTATAAAAATGGGTCCCATTTTCAAAATTTTCAAAAATCTCCCTCAAAACAGCTACATTTTGTTTATCTTAAGCCAAAATTGGAAAAAATGTGCTAAATTTACGGCAAATTTTGATAAAAATGTGGTTAGGTATCAAAATGGCGGTCAACATTTCGAAACTTCAGCAGCACGTCCCTACCCAAACCAGGTCTAAGTTACCCCCGGGTTACAGCCACAACATTAAATAACACACTATTCTACAGATTGAAGAAGAAAAGTAACAGCAAACATGTACGAACAAATTAGATATACAATAGTGTACCAAAAGTGTCCTTGGAATATGGGGTTTCCAATCGTGTCCGATCTCCGTTCCTCTGAAGCAAAGGGGAAACAGCGCCGCATAGTCAGATGAGAAAACCAAAGACCTTGTAAGAAGGGCGCGCTCGCAAAAGCTTTGGCTCAATGAGGTCGGTCGCGCTTGAAAAAAAAAATGAAATTCATAACTTCTTTATTTTCCAAATTGTTGGCCTGAAACTTAGTCAAAGTGTGAATTATTAAGAAATTCGCCAAGCCCCCATTAATGTGCATATTTGCATAATTAATTAACTGTTAATTAGCTCATGAGTAAACCAAATTAGCTAATTAGGTAATTAATTATGCAAATATGCAAAGTAATAGGGGGCTTGGCGAATTTATACACAAGCAACACTTAATCATGTTAACCAAAGTAACAGACGAACATTCTGTAAAATAAAGAATTTATGGAGGTTTATGCATGATGTTTGAAAAGTATATTGGTAAAATATACACGATGCATATTCATGAGTTAATTTAGCTCATTGTTATCAATTTATTGGAAAAATAATGAAATACAAAGAAACTTTGAAATGCAATAACCCGGGGGGCACTCCCTATCTGAAGCGACAGGGGTGTGCCTCGTCCACGGTTCAAGTGGTCATTTGGTACATTCCCAAAAATAGGGGGTCATTCAGTACAGAACTGGAATAAAAATGGGGTCATTCGGTACAAACATTTTTTAAAAAGGAGGTCATCGAGTAAATACACCCCGAAATACACGTAAAATGGGGGTCATTGGGTACAGATTTGCAAAAAAGTGGGTCAATGGGTACAGATTTGCTAAAAGGGGGTCAATATGTACAGAGCTAGAGGCTAAATTTGCTCAAATACATATATAGGCTTATCAATGTACCAATGGCTTACTCTACAGTGTGTTCCAAAAAGACGTCGACAAAATGTCAGCGGATCACAGTATTAATTCCAATGGTGTTGAAAACTGGTTCCAAATGAGATTTGCTTTCATTAATAGTATCTTTAAAAGTGATTATCAGATTCTTTTGATATTTACAACATATAATGTTAACACCAGATACACTACTACTACAAAGTAACACAGTAAATCATTGGTAGTTTTAAAGTAATGAGAAGCTGAAATGTTGTCGACGTATTTTTGGGACACACTGTAGTATGAAAGCCCAGGGTATGAAGTTAATACAATAACATATTGCCCCAGAATGTTGCACGTTGCAGATGCAACCCGGGGATGCAATTAACCAATAACCATGTACAATGTTGCATCCAAAACGTTACAACTGCAACACCCTGGGTCAAACTTGTAGTATAGTATCACACCATCGAGATATTAGTAAGATGATCTAACCATAGATTAAACCCATAATGATATTAACATTAAAGAGACACATAAATTATATTAATAAACCGGCTATTTTCAGTTTATCATGAATTTTAATGCTATCTTTTTAAACAATGGCTTACATTTCTTTTATCAGAACTAATGTACCAGGGGTTTTCACATCAGCTCGTCATAAGTATTATTAAAAAAGGAAACATGTCATTTCATGGGCCTTTTATGGCAACATATATACAAGATTATAACATTATTTACATTGATTTTAATGTTGTCTTTGTAAATCATGGCATTTATTTTATCAAAGCTGACAGTAAGCGTCAACTACAGTAAGATGAGCAAAGCTATATATTGCACTGACTCATTGTGCAATTAGAAACTGCTGTCTGAAAAAAAAAAGCTTATCCACTTGAAAAATAGCCTGTGTAGTAAAACATTTGTAAAATGGCAAGGCCTGATATTTCCATTTCAGATGGGTCATTGGATACATGCCTTTGAAAGAAAAATGGGGGTCATTCGGTACATGACTTTGAAATAAAAAGGGGGTCAATGAGTATTGAACATTTCAAAAAAGGGGGTAATCGGGCAATATGTAGTCAGTAGCTTTCAAATAGGGGTCATCGCGTACAAGCCAGTTGAAAAGGGGATCTTTCCTGAGGCACATCCTGCGTAGTCGACATGGGAGTGGCCCCCCACCCCCGGGACAATAACTTGAAAACGGTAACTCCGATTTGTCTCAAATCTTAATCAAACTTGTGTTATTTTATACCTCACATGGTAAGCCTATCAATGCTACAATCAAAACAACTTTATTTGGGTTCAATATCGGGTGTAGGCCTATATCTTATACTAAAATTATCAATACAAAGAGGACCTTCTTTTTCAGGCCGTGCTGTGAAGCTAAATATATAGGAGGTGAAGTGTTACTATCATGACTATTATCACTGCATTTCGGATGAAAAATATACATAAAAAGTGGCATATAACTTATAGGACGAGAAACTAGTTGGCCTTATATCACAAATGTTACTAAAAGTGCACATTAAATATCAATATCATGTTAGTTTCAGTGTCTTTAATTAAATAATGTCTGGCACAAACCCATGAAGGATGGAACATGAATCATGTTTTAACATTCAAAACACTCCATATAAACAAATGTCAAATCATGTTTAGATTCTTAATAATAGGTATCTAGGTCAGACATGGTCCTTATGTTCAGGCTTACAATTAACGATAGCATAATGTGTTTTCCGCTATTGCTTTGTGCTTTCATAAGGACAGTAGTGTATTCCTGTATAGAAACTGCAATTCTACAACTTATTTTTGCGACGCAGATTTCTTTCAATGGTGTCATTCCTGGTGTTAATGACGGTACGTAGGAAGAATTTGAAACGCCAAGATGTCATCTTTCTGAGAGAGAACTTGAATCTACCCATCCACTTGAAGCTTTGCTCTGCACATTCAGTGTTAACTCCTTCTATAGCTGCAAATCTCGGGAGATCTGGATGGTACCGACAGAGTGGATTTTCTTTTGGCATGCACGTAGGCCGTACGTGCTTTATACAATGAAACTTATCTACTAGGAAATTCAGTTTCTTTAGGAGTACACTTGCACCTTCATTGCCATTTTTTTCAAGATTCTTCAGAAAGGGTTCAAATTCACAGGCGCGATCGTAGCCAATGAAATGAAATCTGTCCCAATTTTCGTCGCAGACACGAAGCAAAAAGGCAAAAACCTGAGTTGGGGATTCGCAGGTGTACATTTCGTTAAAATCTACAATAATACCACATGGTCTTACTACTGCTAGTACACCTGCAGTCTGCTTATAGAAGCGATTTACTTGGTCAGGTTTTTTGCACCCTACATGTACACTCAGGTCACTATTACTAGGAAGGCGAGACGTTGAAAGTTTAAATGTTGCTTTCAGCTTTTTGCATGTATATTCATATAATTCTGAACATGTATCTATGGCGACACTATTAGCTTGTGCAGCTGCAACCTTAGTAGCCACACTGTCATTAACATTGTCGGTGCTAATGTGTTTCCGCTTTTTCGTCTTATCACTCTCAGCTCCTTCAGTTACTTCGCATTCTTTGTGTTCCTTGCAAAATTTACTAGGCTTCTGGAAACGCCCTCCTAATACAGGAGTGTTTGGACAGCACTGAATGATGTTAGGCATTCCTGCTTTCAGTTTGATAACTGTGGACGGTGCGGCACATATGGTTCTTGTGATCTTTTGGTTACCGTCAATGCTGACATAGCCTTCCTCACACCCTGTCACACGGCAAACATGATTAGTCCACTGTAAAATAATTAGATGAGAGATTTGCATTACAATTCCGATCGGATAATTTTTATACATTTTCGAGATAGTAGGAATGTCAGCCTCATCCCCTTGACATTAATTGATCACTTGCAAAGTTTTGGTTGCAACCTTGATTTTTTTAAACGATTAGAAATGGCATTATGATTCAAAATTAAGGTTTTTTTGTTTGTTTTTTTAAAGTAAGAAAAAAAACTCATTCCGCATACGATTTTCAAACCTCCATGGGCTTTGAGACAAATGATAGAATACATATGAAAGTAATAAATAATAGACAGATGTGAAACTTGAGATTTTTAAACAAGTGCAGGGTTGACACTTCCATTAATTAATAGTACGATGAATTTATTTTGGGGATAATCAAACTTAGCATCTAGAAACAATATAATTCTAAAATGGGGTAGTTAAACAGACATACCCTATTTCAATGATTACCATAAATTTAAGTTAAGGAAACACATTTTCCGTAAATAAAGGAAGTCGAATTCGGTTAAATAACAGATATATTATAGAAATATGAATATAATAAAATTCATAATATCGACTTATGTAAAGCGCCGTACAGTTATAACAGTTAACACTTACACCGAAACAAAATATAAATGGCCATTTTCACAGTAAAATATCACAAAATCTTGATATTGCATTAACAATAAAAAAAGACAGTTAATCTTTTATAAACGTTGTCTTTAAATCAGAGACATATAGCTATAGCGTGCTAAGTTTCAGCTTCATGCAACTATTTTGAAATGTTTGTCCACTGTGTTTGTATGGAGTGAAATCGTAACGGGTGTAACATTGACAAACATTCGCCTGACATTTTTGTATGTCTGTTGCATACGTACTGAATGTCAAACCCATATGACAGAATTTGGTGATAGTTTTCTATGAAAATGCCTCCAAAACAATATCAAATGCAAAGTAAAACAATTACATCAATTATCACAAAATGCCAAAGTAAATTCATTATGTTTTCAAGAACATGAACTTATTAAGAGTCTTTGTTCTCATGACTTGGGGAAATATATCAGGTAGCATTTTTAGAAAATCCGTATTTATTTGTTGGCGTAACTCAAGGGAGATGCCACTTGCTGCCTCGACTTATGCCAAGTTATCATTGTTAACTTTTCTAAACTTGTTACTCAAGAAATTTGTTCAGCGAACTCGACTCTTACAAGTTATTAAAACTCAGCTCAAAGTAAAACTGTGATTTGTTACAAATCAGATCAAAAACTTATCGAAATTTAATGAAAATGGGTTTACCACCTGCAACAGTACTATATTAGTCATTTGATCACTTTCCATAACAATTTCGGCTAAAGAACTTTAATTTAATTTTGGAAATCACCGCACGGGTCAGCGCAAAGAACCCGGCAAAGAAGTACATCACTAACATGGTAATTATACCCTTCTTGGAAATTTAATGAAAATGGGTTTACCAACTGCAACAATACTATATTAGTCATTTGATCATTTTCCATAACAACTTCGGCTAAAGAACTTAATTTCATTTTGGAAATCACCGCACGGGTCAGCGCAAAGAATCCGGCAAAGAAGTACATCACTAACATGGTAATTATCCCTCTTGGTCAATTTGGCTAAAACAAAGAACTATTGCTTTATCACTTGTTGTATGAGGAATAAGCACAACTAACTATAAATAAATACAGTACGGGTAGGCCTACATTACATAATATCTTTATATACATATACATTATATACATAACATCTTTATAAGGCTAAACAAAAAAAATACTATGTCTCAAAGCTTGTGAGAATTTTCAGATCTGACGCGGCATGCCCTTTTTTTAAAGTTTTTTTTTTAATCCGCGAACTGGTTCCGCCTCCACACACATCCGTAACCAAAAATGCCTGAAAAGTTTCCATTTTAGTATTTTTGGAAACCACATAGCATTCCATACGTTTTTTGACCTCCTAGTGCATCAATTCGTTCAAAACAATAACGTCTCTTCTTTTTTTTCGGAGTAAAAATGAAATATATATATATATATAACAGGGAAAAAAATGAAAGTCTGACTTTTGGAAAATCAAATGCGCACGGCAAAACAAATGCGAGCGGCAGCTTTGAGACATATTTTTTAAAATTTTAGCCTAACACAATAAATATAGCAATTGTAGAGTTTGTATTATTGAAAACCGTACACTCACCTTGCACGTTGATTCACATATTAGATAGAATGCGTCTTTGCAGCACTGTTCCACGTCAATTCTGCCACTCTTAGCATCCAGGTGAAATTTCACAGCCGAATCTTGATCGCAGGTTTCATCAGCATAGTACTTAACCAGATTGTGAAGAAACCAAGCTTCATCTAGACGTTGATCATTCAAATCGAAATCACCACTTTGTCTAGAAAATTTACTCCAACCACATTTCGCCTTACAAAGGGCTGCAGCATGAGTGGTATTATAAATGAGGGCAGCTGCCTCGAATGTTACACTCCCTAACGCCACCTCGTTGTTGAGCAAATCCAAATATGAGTTACTAAAAAAAGTCTTGCTACTTATTTGGAAGTACTTTTCTTCAGCAGCAGTTTTTTTGTACAGTTTATGATTGCCTTGCCCTTCATTTTTCTCATAGTAGGAATAGTAGTAACTTACTGAACAAGAGTTACACCTAGACATGAAGCTAGCAGCAATAAGAGGTCCATTGATTGTATATACGATTGGAAAGCATGGCCGTGAATCAAATTTTGTCAACCTATCACATAACTTACATGTTCTATCGCTCAATAATACAATGGGCTTGTGAGCGTTCTGCTCGTTATCAAACAGAAAAGTTTCCAAATCCAGGTCACTTAACAAAAAATCCGGATAGTCCTTTGCAACTGTTCGCGCAAGTGCACGGCAGTTTTGTGGAGTAATGTCAAATTCAGGTACTTCAGATTCAGAGTGCCGACGAGACCCCAAAACAAACGTGGCTGAAGTGTTCATATTTCTTGTTCGTTTCTCCACATACTCTGCAATCAAATGCCATCGTTTCGGCAGTCCTTCTGGGTAATGGTTGACAGCGCAGGACAGCGCTTGTAAAGTTAACGGGGAAATTTTAAAAGACATGATGTTCACGGCATGCCGGCGCTTTCAATAAGCTTCACCTTTACCATCCAGGCACTTTCATCGGTTATTGATACTTCGGCGAACCTCACCGTTCAGATAACAAAATCACCTTTTCTTCGAAATATCGAAATAAAACCAACGCCCACTTTTTGCATGTCTGTGTTACCACAACCACAGCAATTAGTGTTTGCCATTCATGGTTACTCTAGTGATGTTACTAACACAGAAGATTTGAAACATGGGTGGTTCATGCTCATCAAATGCTCATTGGTTCATAAGAAACACATTTAATCATGAATAATTCATGAGTCACGCACATCTACGAATGGTTACTAACGCATATGATTTGAAAGATGGGTGGTTTATGCTCATCAAATGCTCATTGGTTCATAAGAAACAAATTTAATCATGAATAATTCATGAGTCACGAACACTTATGAATGGAACTTTAAGAATCTTAAGGGATCTCGAATGGGTTAAGGAATTTGCAACCAAAATTGTCGAATTTTCTATTCGTGTTCTTTATAATTCTAATTATAATAAACCCTCATAAAGGTTGCTGGCTTCTTACGTTCTCGGAAATGATTAGTGACCATTATTTTTGAAAGCACCAACATGCATGGCGTCTTCAAAGAAAGTTTGGTTTTGACATGTTTTGGGATGCACACCCGAGCGCCATTCAAAGTCATCGCAAGTTTTTCCAAACGGTTAGGAATTTTGAGTTGCAGCAGAGAAGACGAGTCCTCCATCCCATCCCCGGCTCCCATCTTCTCTGGTTGCAGTCACTACATGTATTAGTATTTACCATTCCAAAGAAAATCTTGGTCACCATTGTTCCAATCACAGTCCATGTTTACTCGGCCGTGAATGGAAGTGATAACTTACAATCAGAACTAAATATTGGTACAGAAACAAATTTGCATGTGTCAATTTTAATTTCACTTTACACCCTAGTCAGCATGATATATGCCAGGGGGATATATGCATGTTCAAAAGAGTAGACACAGATTAAATTTATATTTGAATGTCATCTACAAATCATACGTTTAGTTACACCTCGATGGTGATGGTTCTTAAATAAAGAATGCACAATGTATGAGCGTTCGACGGAGTCATCTAGTGCGAAACGCCTTAATTAAGATTATCCCACGAAGGACATCGTATGCTGATTGCGCATGCGTGCTATTGGTTCTGACCTTCCGAGAAAAGACACGTTACCGTAGTACGGTATCTTATAAGTGCCATCAATAATTTTCTTACCAAGTAGACATAATTTCAGTAGTTTTATGGCATAACTTGTCATCTTAATTACATCATACTAAATGGACTTCAGAAGAAACAAATTGTCAACATGCACGATAAAATCAAGCCAAACCGACTTGCCCCAAACGGGATGTCGACATGGCGATTGAAATTGCCATACTAATTTCACCAGTGGCGGCACCAGCATCAGAATTTGAGGGGGGGCAAAAGAGGGGGGCAAGGACTTTTAAAAAAATCGCGCGAGGCGCGCACAAAGTTTCACAATATGTCGCTGAAATTGTCAAACTTGTTGTCTATTTTTAACTCATTTTGTAAGCGAAAACGCAAACATTTGGCATATCAACAACCACATTTAAGCATGATTTAAGTAAGTTGACTTGACATGATAATGTAACTGCAGCTGGGTATTCCTATCATTTGTTGGTAATTTATGAGTGGTTTTGTGAAGTCGACTTGGTAAAATATATTTTCGTCCGCTTGTAAAGTTGTACGCTTGTCAATTATAGTATATCTCACTATTTCTTTTTTGAGAAGTCGACTTGGCATTTAAGCTACTATTTAGCTTACCCTGTACACTTATCTCTCACCATGTCCAATAAAACTGTTTCACCTTTACGACATAATCATGTCGCCATGTCGACCAAACGGCATATTCCAACAATTAAAAAAGATTTCACTATGTCTAACTGAAGTGATATGTATAAGCTTCGTTTGCCCAAATCATATTTAAACAAGTGAAAATGGCATTTTGGACATGGTTTCCTATTATCATCACGCGTATTAAAACCTCCGGATCCCGAAGTTTGAATACAAAATCCCATGATTTTGAAGGAATTTGACCGATTTTAGCTTATGATTCACAGGGTATATTATTAAACCAATATTGAATACAATCATACAAAAACTACAGACTTCACTGATTGAGGGTTCTTCGGCCAGAAAATGTGCGAATAAGCATTTCAGAATAAGGATAAATTGACTTGCATAAAAAGTATTGCTCCAAGTGATGGCACTTACAAGCTTCCGTGCTTACACATTTTTCGCTCCCTCAATCGCAACGCTAACCAGCTCAGCTAGCTCACTTGCATCCGAAGCTGCATCAAATTTCCAAAAAATTAGTATACATTCAGGCATTAATTATCCTGGTTGCAAGTTGCACCCGTATGGGAATGCAGTAAATTTCAGTTTCTCATGAGGCGGAATTTCTCTCCCTCAAATCGGAATGCTAAAAATTGCCCACCTGCATCCCAAGCTGCATCGAATTTCCAAGAAATTAATATACAATCATCTCATTAATTATCCTGCTTGGAAGTTGCACCCGTATGGGAATGCATTCAATTTCAGTTTCTCACGAGGCGGAATTTCTCTCCCTCAATCGCAAGCCTAAAAATAGCACACTGGCATCCGGACCTGCATCAATTTTCCCAAGAAATTGTACAAAATCTTCTCATTGAAAGCGTTCAAGTTGTTGCACCCGTGTGGGAAAAGATGAAAATTTCAGTCACGCGGCGCCATGAAAGCCCAATTTCTCAGAATTCAATAATGTTAGGGAAGGGTGTGATAGCCCCTCCCTTTATTCCTTTAATCTGTCGGCAAAATCATGCTGCTGTGGGCAAATCAAAGGAAAGGGAAAGAAAGAAGAGGAAGGAAAGAAAGAAAGAGAAAAGAAGTGAAGAAGGAAAAAAAGAAAGAAAGAAAGAAAGGAAGGAATAAAGAACATCATTCATTCCTCTCTCCCCTTTGTTTATTTCTTTCTTTGTTCCTCTTTTTCTCTCGTTCGTTCTTCCTTCATTCATTCCTCCATTCAGTGTTTCTTTCTTTGTTCGTCTTTTTCTTTCGTTTGTTCTTTCGCTTGTCCTTTCTTTCCATCTTTTTCTTCTTTCTTCGTTACTTTTTTTCTTTTGCGAAACAGTCTTCAAATTATTTTCTTTGACAACGCTTTAATTGATTTTCAATTAAGGGACGCACCATTATATTCAGTGGCGTAGCCAGCCCTGCCTGTCAGGGGGAGCACTTTTCTTTCCGATTTTGCCTGATTTTTCATTTTTTCTTCCCTATTTTCCCCCAATTTGCCTCCTTTTTCCCAGATTTTTTTTTATGTGGGGGGGGGGGGGTGGGGGGGGGGCATTGCCCCC
>JAUMTS010018024.1:0-11461 GCA_032273385.1 Ophiopholis aculeata | reverse complement strand
GTCATTAACCGGGGTATTGTTCGCTAGTTTAGTGTTAGAGAGATTGCAATTTCCACGTTTAAGTTTTCGTATACGAATACGTGTGCGCTTCAAGGCACACATAATACGTATACAAGTACACATAGACGTGTGCCTTAACGCGTCAACAGTTCCAATAGGGAACATAGGGATGGCGCCCGACCCCAGGTATGTACTGGTTGACTGAGAAGCAGCCTTTTCAGTCGCGATGCTCACCAACTTATCTGGTGCTTCGGCTACGAATGGGTTGCATACATGTCAACTACCATTTGCAGGAGCCTTTGTACTGGTTTTCTGGAGTTTCACCATACTGGATGCCACTCATGTCTTTCAACTCGGAAACAGCCATACTCCGTTGGGTAAAGTTAACACACCAGCGACGAATGCACCAGTGGCGTAACTTTGGGTCAGGGTGCCCGTGGGCGAAGGTGGACAGAGTGCCCGTTTTCAAGGGTGTGCATGATGCACAAAATATCAGTAAGTAAAAGGGGGCGAATCCAGGTGACCGTAAGGGAGGGGTAATTCAACGGGAAAAATTTAGGGACGCGTCAGCGTCGCTGTCCTTGCTTGCGCAGACAGGTGGTATCTGAGAGACGATGAGGGTCCGCCCTTAGAAGCCTAAGAAACGTGGTACATTTTCATACTCGATTCGTGCAATTTAGTGCATACTTTTTCCAGGTTTTTTGAAATGCAAACACTTCTTTTCTAATCAATATTAGATTTTTATCATGGTTAATTCCGCGCTGGTGCTGATAGGGGTCCGAGGGGATGTGCCCCTCAAAAATTGGGAAAAATAAGCAATTTTCAAACTCATTTTGTGCTATTTGGTGTATACTTTTTACCAATATTTATTAAAAAGTTATATATCAATTTCTTAGACAATAGAAATGGTTTTTTTCTCTAGCCCTAGAAGTCTTCAAGAAAAAACTAACTCAAGAATGTCACACGAGTCACGTTTGTTGTCTGTCACGGCGGCGAGTCACAAGCCAGCAATGATCCATTCAATATGAGAAAAAAGAATGCTAAATGATATAATTATTTAAATGTAAGTATTCAAACATTGTTTTCATAATTTAAAACCAAAAAAGGTTAACAGTTCAGTTAATTAACATATTTTTAGACATTGTAAGTCAATTAACAACTTTTGGCTGCACCAATGCACCATCCAAAAACTAAATATTTTACTGAAATGGCACATGAAAGTGTGTTTATATAATATAAAGACACATATTTATTATTCCCTTCCAATTAAAAGCAGTCACCCACCCCCTCCTATGCCATGGAAGAATCTGAGAACTATCTGGAACTATTGTTCCATTGTGACTCGCGTGACATTTCTACAAAAATCCATCTTTGAATGCATATAACCAGTGTAAAACTAGTTTTACTCTTTTTTTAATTTATCACTTCATTGAATTGAGGCATTGTTTGAATAGTTAATAAACAAATATTTGCCATACAACCAGTATTTTGTTAGATATCACAATTATTTGATGTGACTCGTGTGACAGGCCCTACTCACAACGCAAGGGCAGGGAAAAATAGCATTTTGTTCACATTTATTCAATAGATATTCGCATACTTATCATTTGTAACAATGTAATATTTTAATTTGTTTTTTCAAATTCCATTGGCAGGTATAAAATGGTCGATATGAGCTACTATGTCACGCGAGTCACACAGCTGTGTCACGCGAGTCACATTTTCTATAGGCCACTACACCCAATACAGACAACTGGACAGTGTAACATGTGCATAGAATGGGATAAGGTGTTAGGTTCCTATTTCAGCAAAAATAGTTTATGTCACACTTGTAGATTTCTACGAAAAGCCATTCGAATCAAGTAATGTCAAAAACCTGTTTTTGTAGCCTGTCACGCGAGTCACGTCAAAACATTGTGATACCTAAATAAATATATTCCTTGTATGATAAAGATTTTTATGCTTTACTATGCATACACAATGCCTGAACTCAAATAAGTGGTACTAAGTAAATCAAAGTAGAGGGAAGCTAGTTTTTCACTGGTAATACATTTTGTTGTAGAAATGTCACGCGAGTCACAATGGAATGGCTGTGTAGCATTGTCCATTTTAAAGAAAATTACGTTTTGGATTTCAACAAGAAATGCGATGGTACCACCTCCCTTAAAACAAATTCACATAGAAAACAACTTACTGTTGGGCTGTGGCTTGGTTTTTTTTCCCTCTGATCGTTTGCTGTGGCTAAAATCCCTAAACAGGGTTTCATTACAATCCAGTGCGGAGTGCACTTGTTCCATAAGGGCAATGTTCCTGGACTATGTGAAACCTACAAATAAAACAAATTATTGAATAATGTCACACAATTAGTTTTGAGTCTGGATGAGAGCAATGCTTGAACACTTTGACAGGCAGTGTATCCTGAATTTTTAAAAGGTCTTTTGAACTGAGCCTGGGCCCGCCGCCCACGTATCTTTAAAATACTCAAATATGTAAATAACTGATGTTGAAATTAAGGGGCACTTAATTTTGCGCATTGGAAAATTTTACTCTTACATTCAATGTATTTCCAAAAGTTTTGCGGGTATATTGTTTTGCAATGCAACATCCCGCAAAATTTTAGACTTTCAGTGGCCCGATTTAAATTTCAAGTACTGGGGTCTAGAGGGCCCATCTTATTTGAAACAGTGATTTGAAACAGTATTTTCAGTTACTTTCACTAAATAGTTGGAGAAATAAACAACTTTTTTTCAAAATGGTGTTGAACGTAAATTGATGATTGAACCTTTACTGCGCAATGAGCTGTGAAAAAATAGGAGATCACAAACAAATTGTTTGCTTACCAATACCATAGATCTATACTACTAAAACCAACTCTCTCTGACTCTCCGGCTAATAACTTGAAAATGCTCTTGGTAGGAAGCTAAAATTTGGTAGGAGGGTAGGTGACAATTCAACCACCCGAGGTTCACTGTCAGGTTTTCGAAGTGACCCCACAGGTCAAATGTCAGCTAGAGGTCAAATACTAGAGGTCAGGAATGCTCTATGACAGCCAAATTTGGTCAAAAGGACCACTGACCCAAATGTAATACATTGTTGTCACCTGGGGTCAACTAGAGGCCAATTGGCTTAGGGATGCTCTATGACTACCAAATTCAGTCAAAAGAATTGTGTGCTCTTGTTTATTACTATACTCATGAGTCATGACCCTTTCACTAAATGTACATTACATAGAGAATAATTTGAATGATATATTTTTAATTTTGAGAACCGAGATGTAGGGCCTGTTTCATGAGCCTTTCTGCTTCAAAATATCAAATTAACGAACATGGCCGAATAACCCCTATTTATCAACTCATTTTAAATTCACTTAATTTTCTGACAATTTTCAACATTATTTGATACCTTATCACTTACAGGGAATGAACGTATTTGACATTTTGGCTTTGAGGTTCACCTTGACCTAGACAGAATTGCTCTGGCCACAAACATACCTGTAATTCTATCGTCGTTGTCCTCGTCTAATGCACCACTGATAGATCAATTCATTTAATATTATCACGCTCTGTGGAAAATAATAAAATGATATATTATTTTGTAGGCCTACCTACTTTGAAAATGTCACTTGTCTAAAGTTTCCGTAATTTGGCATCAAACAAAGTCATATACCTCTTGAATACAGCTCTGTGGTACATTGAGTTATTAATAGATAGTAAATGGTGAATCCTACATGTAACCTTTTAGTTATAATTTTGGAAGCCTTCATAAGTCCATAGGATTGTAGATGGTGTGAAAGTGCATTGACCCCTATGGAATTCTATGCAATAGTGCCCCGCGGGCAAGATTTTTTTAACCCTGATCCTGGAATTTCCCGCTCATCTTCCCCTGAACCCGACCCAAACTTTTCCTGGACCAGACCGAACTGGTCTAAAACTTTGTTGTCAAAACCCCGATATAGCGGGCTAGTCTGAGATATGAATCAGCAAATTTAATTATCGCTGGCTAAGTTTTTGAAAATGCTTTTGTGTTCTCAACTTCTCATTCTTTGCATTGACAGAGATAACCACTAACTTGGGGTTTTAAGGGTGCGATACTGTGATTACGCAATATTTCAACTAATTTTGTTAAACGAACTGGACCAAAACATGTGCCTGATCCACTCTAGTCGGGGTATCAGGGTGGCCCACAGGGCTCTAATATATGCAAGGCTTTTTTACAAAGTTTAAACGAGTGCCACACACATACTTAATGCTGTAAGCCGTTGTAAATTCCACAGGAATTCCACAGGATACGTATGTCAGTAACTTTTAGATAAGGTTCCGCAATACAATTTCAAATTTTGATTTGGATGACTGTATTTATAAAGTAAATAGAACTAAATTTTGTGCAAAACATTTTTGTAAGAAAATTGACTTCACAACACAGACCTGTCTGAAGGTGTTCGTAATGATCAACCGAAATAAGTAAAAAAAAACCTGTAGACCTGTGCGGGATGTTAATTTTCCCCCATGGATACATATTGTATTAGGTTTTGATACAAAAGAGTACAATTAAAAGTTTGATTCTCCTCCGGCCCACAGAGCCCCTTGCCGAAATCAATGTTGACGATCACTATCTCGTTTTTTGGCTAATTTCAATAAAAAAATTAAAGTATCAAATTTTGATGGAGAAGACTAACAATTTCAAATTAGTAGGCTACATACATGTTTGCCCACAGGTTTTTGAAACATAACATTTTCACCCCTGTATCTAGCGGATTTCTAGCCCACCAACCACTAGTTGCACATACCTTGGTCTAGTTAGTTGTGTGCACCCCCTGCATTGACTGTTCAGTGTTGGTGTCCAACATCATGTCTGCCTGGGTTACACACATCACTGTATTTTTCAGCGTTATGGCTTGTCGAACCCTCTGGCAACTGGTAAGAAGTTAACTTGCATCTGGCAGAACAACATGCTTTGAGTTTAGCACCCACCATGGAATTAAGACCATGCACACACAGACACTGTGAAAATTAAAAAAAAGATAATTTTATAAAAATAAAAATTATACAATCACAAACATGCAGGTCTATTGAAATGTCACTTCTTTAAATTCTCTCAAAGTGTCAAAGGCTGGCTCTCAAGGTGTGAAAATAAAATGATTGAACATATATTGATTTTTAAATCTTTTTAAATGCAACTCAATACACAATCAATGTGTTGTATAGGGCCAAAGCCAAAAGTTGTCAACCACAAACCTAAAAATAAAATTGTGTTCACTGAGTGAAATTCACGAACAAGTATTCACAAGAACATACTGAAAGCTTCCAAATATCCATTTTTTTACGCCAATTGTTATTTAACCCAAGATACGGACGATGAAAGACAGAAATGGCGGGCTCCGAGTGGGAGGGACGGAATTGGGTTAGAATAAATAATGCAGCTAAATTTTAATAGGGAAAGTTAATTTTATATTTTCCTTTTTTATTTAAGTATTCATGTATTTAGCCTTCGAAAGAAAATTAACAATTTCAAAATAAGTGTTTCTAAAACATGGAAAAACATGAAAATCTGGCGATAATTCTGTCCCTCGCACTTTTGAGATATATTAAAGTTTAGTGTTTTAATGGAAAACAAGGGCAGATTGTTTTGAAACTAATAATACCCTGAATTTAAAAGATGTATGAACTACAACAGGGTGTGGCAGCAATGGGGCATTTTGGTGCGAGGGACGGAATTTAATACTTAAGATATTAGGGATTACACCTTAAATCAACTTTTTCTCAGATTACAAAAATGTATAATTTGCTTTCTTTTCCAAGTTTACTATTAATCTATCAAGGTATTTCCAACAATTTTACAATTTCAACAAAAATAATATTTCTTAGCTTTTGAGCCGGCCGAATTCAGCAACCTTGACACAAAATCATCATTGAAGCATTTTCAGGGAGAAACAACTAAAATAATTATTTTTTATGTTCAGTATTGTTCAGCATGATTAACTTGATCCACTCATTATCCAGTGGTCTTCACATAATTTTAATTTTCACTACCCCCTTAAAAACAGGGGTGGAAATAATTCCGTCCCTTCGCACTTCCGTCCCTCGCACTTACCATTTTTACCAAAAACCAGATATCTAAAGTTACAGTAAGTTTTTTGTAAATTATCTTTTTGCAAGTATCAGAAGGGTGTTTGGACTTACTCTAAATATTAAAAATAGAGATGAAACCAATTTAGTTTAGATGCAAAATATGGAGACATGTGATGGGTCTTTGAACCAACATTTTTCCATTCCGTCCCTCGCACCAACATTTATTAGCTGCTAAAGCAACATGCTTAACCGTAAATTTGATTTGTTTGTTTTATATTGTAGTACATTGGTCCGTTTATTGAACTGATCACTTATTTTGTCTTATTTTACAATATTAAAGCTACCACAATTGAAAAAGTGTTCCAAATTCCGTCCCTCGCCCAAACGATACTTTTGGCTTTGGCCCTTTTAGACTGGTGTCAATGTAACAACAGTACTTTATCAATGTTGCTAATGAGGTGCCAACAATTTGTCTTCACATTGTTATATGTGTACATTTTTCAGCGTGCTGTAAAAGCAAAAAATTGTAACCTTTTTTTATAATTTGTTTTCCCTTAAAATGTTGCATTCAACTGCCAAACCGAAACTAGCTAGCTAGTGTAGACAGATGCATGCACCATAAATATGTAATGCTTTTTCCTGGGTTTCACTTTAAATTAACCCAACCCTTAGAAGCCTCACTGAAACTCACTGTAAAAAGTGATGAAAATGCGCTAAGTCCGAATACATGTCAGATGGGCACCAAATCGCTGCCCGGGCAGCGATGCCCGAGTGGCGTGGTATAGGAGTACCAGTGGTGGGCGTGCGAGAGGTCCCGGGTTCGAATCCCGCGGAGAATTCCCACTTTTTATCATGACGACGTATCCGGACTTAGTCCCCAGTACCAATTCAGGGTTAGGGTTAATATACATCTTGAAATCCCTTTTTAAAATTTTGTTTCCAAAGATTGCCCAATTGTTATAATCTAGGGTAAGCCCTAGAATGTTGTATTCCAATGAAGAATGTTGCCAAAACAGTGAGTTGTAAAAAAAGTTGAAGATTTTCTTAATGTTATAATATAGGGCCTACATGTATGTAGGCCACATAAAATTTATTTTGTTTACATGTTCTCAATTTCTCAGGGATCCCTGAGATCACGCGCGACATAGAATACAAAAACGGTTGTTTTTCATGACTAGGCATGTTACGCAGTAAGTCCAGTAACGCACAGAACGTAAAAAGGGTCTAAATCACACAACAACTAACTCAAAATGAAATTACAAAATTGTCAGCCCGGGGTCCAAGAAAAATATGTGCTGCTCTCTCTTGTGTCACCATACCTTGTTTTTGTGGTGGAGTGAATGAGAGTACAAACTCTTTCATATTATTACCTTTTAGTACGGTACTCCTTTTCTGGGATTTTGCTAGCTGTAATTTTGTTGCACGTCTAAATCGATGTAAATGAGCTCAAACTACCTCATTTTAGAAGTTACATGAAAATTGGACTTTGTTTTCTTAAAAATTGATGTTTTTGGCCAAAATTAATTATGAGGGCGCTTTCCAAGATTCTTTTAAAGTTTTCTTCAATTTGATTCGTTATTATAAAGTTTACAGAGTCTATGATTGAAGATGGTCACAAGTTTGACCTGCTCAAGAAATTTGAGCATTTTGGTACAAGTTTTTTCATTTGAATGTTACTTGCAATGACGTGCTAGTATTTATTAAAATTTTTAAACTTTAAATTTTGTGTTTTAAAATATGGACACTGGGCAAACTTGTAATCAGCTTTCATGTGCTAGAAAAAAAAGCTAAGTAGAAACAACAAAAATATTTGAAATTCTCTCAAAATCTGTGAGGGCGGGGATGAGAAACATGATTTATTTACTCTGAACTTTATTTTAAAAAATTGGTGATTACTAAACATTCTGTTTTTTTCACGCTCGATCCAGCAGCTACACTGGATGGAGCCCGGACCGTCGGTGACTGTCTGAGTCTGCGAAGTGTTCACTGTTCTGTCGCTGACTGTGACTCAGTCTGTAGTGTAGCTGAATTTATACTTGTGACGCAATGCGTTTTGAAACGCAATAGTCATGCGCATTGCATTTTTTGAGCTTGCCGATGCGATAGATCGATACCAGAACGCAAGCAAAACGCAAACGCAACATAGGGAGTTGAAACAAGTTCACATTTCATTGCGTTTCCATTGGACCGGGCGCAGGGGCCCGGCATTGCATTTCTGTTGCCCGAGTCTCTGAGGCTGCCGTACGTGGATGTGTTTGAGTATTCTGCGGCTAGTCGTCTGTGGTGAAATGCAAAGCACTTTAAAACGCATGCGTTTCGAGTATAAATTCAGCTTTAGTGCCACACTCAGTGACAGTGTCAGTGTGACTGTGTCTGAGAGACTGATCCTGACTCGAGTCTGTTATACATTTACCAATCCTCATGACCTTACCTGGAATGTTGAGCTTTTATTAGGTAGTAATTCATCATCTCCATCTCCTCCTGAACTCTTACTATTTGTGCAACTGACATCAACATCACGCGCTGTATTTTGTGTTCTGGAACTTGTGTTTACAAGTGTAAGCTTACTAAACGTTGTAACGTCTACACTGCTGGCACTGCACTGACTATTAACTGTCAAGACACCCTCCGAAAACACGGTTCTATTTTCCCGTACACCTTAAATATGAGGTAAAGGTACCACCTGCAATCGTGAACTTGATATTAGTATAAATATAGAAAACCAGTCTTTCATTCGAACACTTTAAAACATTTTCGATAAATCTCACAATCGTTATACTTTGAATTTTGCAATAGCGCTGAGCAATATTTCAATAGCTCAACTTCCGGTACCGGAGCCAAGATTCACTTATTATTACCACCAAACCAAAGCGACGATTAAATCAAACAAAATTGTATCAGTATTCTTTCAAATATGTTTTGATCAATTATGTGATATGTTATTACAAAAGAGATCATTAAAAAAGTCACAGAATCTGACATTTATAATAACAAGTGGTGTCACCGTCCAGTGTGATCATATAGGTAAATGGATATTGTCCAGCCCTTTAGTCCAAACACTTTAGTCTTGAACATCTACCGGTCCGTGATTCCACTTTCGATTGTATACATATTTGCGCTACATAACGTAGAGGGCTTTAATAACACGCGTGGCGTTTGTTGTATTGAGACTAGTAGAATGTGATAAAATCCTGATAAATCCCGTTTTCAAAGAAGCAAATGTAAAATGTGTCAGAGACAATGAACCAGTTTGACAACAAATGTTGTCCTGAAAAACTGATTTTGTGTCTTGAAAAGTTTTTTGGCCCAGAAAATGGTTGTTACTGTTAGAATCTGACAAAGTGGTTTCAGGTCAATTATTTGTGTCACAAAAGAGTTTCCATTTAAAAAATGGTTTTATAGGCCTGGAACTACAAACTGAATTTGTTTTGAAAAAGATCAAGAGTGCTTCCAAAAGTATTTTGACTCAAATATTGTTGGATCTATATCTGGGACCTAACTTAAAACAGAAGTTTTTGTGTAGACTATAACAAATTAGAAAATAGAAAAAAGTGGATTTTGGATCAAAATGGTATCTTAAGCTGATTTTGTGCCACAAAAAGGTTGTTTGCCTAAGTATTGGTTTTACTTTTAGGACCTAAAAAACTGAAAAAGTAGTCTTCAGGTCAAGTTTTGATGCATGATGTCAGTTGACCTAAAAAATGATTTGTGTTGGAAAGGAAATTTGATATTGGTATTTTAGCCCTAAAAGAGTATTGGCGCAACTTAACTATTGATTTTGAGACCTAAAGAACAGTCAGTAAACAAATCAATGAATTTGAAATACTGCTATTTCACCAGAAAAAACTGATTGCAAAACTAACAATGTAGCCTAAAAACCATTGTTGTGGCATAAAAACTGATTTTGTGTCTCGAAACAGGTTTTTTGCTCAAATAAAGTTTTGGGGTCCAAAATAACTGATTTTGTGTAGAAAATCTTGGTTTCGGCGTAAATATTGATTGTGTGGCCCCGCCTATAAAACTGATTTTGCAGTTTCTCAAAACAGGTTTTTGGCTTAAAAAAAGTGTGAGGACCAAAATAACTGATTTTGTGTAGAAAAGTGGTTACGGCATAATAAATTGATTGTGGCCCAAAAACTGATTTTGTGTCTCAAAACAGGTTTTTATGTTTAAAAAAAGTTTTGGGGTCCAAAATAACTGATTTTGTGTAGAAAAACTGGTTTCGGCGTAAATATTGATTGTGTGGCCTATAAAACTGATTTTGTGTCTTAAAACAGTTGTTTAGCTAAAAAAATGATTTCTGGACAAAAATAACTGATTTTGTGTAGAAAAAGTGGTTTCAGCAAAAAATATTGATTGTGTGGCCTAAAAACTGATTTTGTGTCTCGAAACAGATTTTTGGCTAAAATAATGGTTTCTGGACAAAAATAACTGATTTTGTGTTGGAAAAGTGGTTTAAGCGTAAAATATTGATTGTGTGGCCTGAAACCTGATTTTTTGTCTCGAAACAGGTTTTTGGCTTAAAAAAAGTTTTCAGGTCCAAAATAACTGATTTTGTGTAGAAAAAGTGGTTTCGGCCTATAATACAGATTTTGTGTCTCAAAACAGGTTTTTGGCCTAAAATAATGGTTTCTGGACAAAAATAACTGATTTGGTGTTGGAAAAGTGGTTTCGGTGCAAATATTGATTGTGTGGCTTTGCTTATATAACTGATTTTGTGTCTCAAAACAGGTTTTTGGCCAAAATAATGGTTTCTTGACAAAAATAACTGATTTTGTGTTGGAAAAGTGGTTTCGGGGGCAAATATTGATGGTATGGCCTATAAAACTGATTGTGTGTCTTGGAACAGGTTTTTGGCTTTAAAAAAGTTTTTGGGTCCAAATCAGTGATTTTGTGTAGAAAAAGTGGTTTCGGCGTAAATATTTTGTGTAGAAAAAGTGGTTTCAGCATAAAATATTGAAAAACTGATTTTGTATCTCGAAACAAGGTTTTTGGCTTTAAAAAGAGTTTTGGGGTCCAAATTAACTGATTTTGTAAGGGAAAGTGGTTTCGGCATAAATATTGATTGTGTGACCTATAAAACTGATTTTGTGTCTAAAAACAGGTTTTGGCTAAAAAAATGATTTCTGGACCGAAATAACTGACTTTGTGTTGGAAAAGTGGTTTAGGCGTAAAATATTGGCGTGTGGCCTAAAACCTGATTTTTTGTCTCGAAACAAGTTTTTGGCTTAAAAAAAGTTTTGGAGTCCAAATCACTGATTTTGTGTAGGAAAAGTGGTTTCGGCGTAAATATTTTGTGTAGAAAAAGTGGTTTTGGCATAAAATATTGAAAAACTGATTTTGTATCTCGAAACAAGGTTTTTGGCTTTAAAAAGAGTTTTGGGGTCCAAATT
>JAUMTS010017913.1:0-11462 GCA_032273385.1 Ophiopholis aculeata | reverse complement strand
GTTTGCTTTTCTCTCTGCAATAGGCCTATTTGAATCTCATACAGAGCAACTTCATTTTGCCTTTCATACCACCTTAAAGATTGGACTTTTAACAAGTGTACTGCTAGATGCAAAATTAATTGGAAGAGCACATTTCAATGGAAGCAAATGCCAAAATGTGCAAGTGTTTCAAAGCAAGATTTTTATAATTTTAAAGAGATAGCGTTATTATTTACATAGAAGTAGAAGAAATAGTGATTCCACTCACTTTGTACATTAAGCCAAGACACATCAATTATATACCATTTCAACAATTACGGTACAAGTCTCTTTCTTATACAAACAATTAATATCTTTTAATTACAGTAATAGATAGGTCAGTTCAAAACTTTTGTACAACTATCATGAATTCATAATGCATATAAAAATTAAGTTCAAGGCAAATGTGCATAATAAATTACAATCATATCCCTGGCACTATTAATACTATTATGTCTCTATCTAGTTTACCATGACCTACAGTACACAAGCCTCTGAATAATTAACCTGATTAACAATAGGTAAGTTTTTAGTGAAGCGAACAGGTATAGTGAAAAAGGAATACTGCAATAGATCTGATATAATACAAACTACAATACACTACAAATATCTGTACATAAGAAACACCTGTTTAAGATCAGAACCCAGGAAAGAGTAGTTCCATGTTACAAAGACGCAGTACAACTTGTTGGAACTTGACATTTAAAACACGCATAGCCCGATCCATCAGTCTAAATTTCTGAATTGAAAATTTCAATTTTTTATAAATTAAATTCAGGCATAATCCTCTTTAATAACAATTATCTATATTTATGGAGTTGATAAATTGGTATTACTTAGAAAATTAGAGCAATTAGCAGTTCTGCTGTTTTGATTCTAAGCCAAACACAGGCTATTATAACAAATAATGTTAATAAACCATAATTAATGGTTGCTAACATCATATTATATATGATTGCATCATTCTAAACTATAAATATAATTAATTAAAATATTTTTGTTTGCCTATTAAAATCAAAATATATTCTAAATAGGCCAAATAAAAGACAAGCTTTTCTCAGCTTCCTCAAGCTTAAAACTCTAAGCAATAAGCGATTTAAAAAACAAAACAATTGGGGCTATGCAAAGTTTTTTTAACCTGTTTTTCTGTTTTTAAAAAATGGGCAGAAAACAGAGGTACCTTATCAAATCGATCTGAATTGCCAATCATTCAATAAAAATATAAAATAGTTATGGAAAATGTAAAAAGTAAAAATGCTGAGAAATGGAAATTGTTCAATCTTTTCGCACGACAAGCTGAGACAAACTTTTTTTAAATTTGGCTGTAATTCATCAAAGTAGATAAGAACAAAGATTAGTGGATCAAAATCAAATCAAATCACTAATCCAAATATTTAAGAGGATTCAAGTCATTCAACTGAATTTAAAAAACACCTGGGTCTAAATGTTGCTAACTACCTTCTACAGTTTATTTTGTAGAAGTCCTACTTCCTTGACTTTAAGAAAATTTTATTTCGTAGGCACTCGAAAAAGTAGATTACATCAAGGTGATTTTTTTTCTGATATCAAACAAAACATATTTTACATCATTTACAAGTATGAAATACGGTAAAAGTGGACATTTTTGCGTTACTCTTTTTGTGCTTTGCAAAAATGTATTGAGCTTCCATAAAAGATTATTATAATTATCTCAGGAAAAGCAAATATAACCCATAAACTGACCTGTTTTGGTCAGGTTTATCAGACAAGTTATCAGAGCTCTATCAATTTATATCATACCAAGAGTCCTATTTAAGTTTTATTTGTTTGTTTGCCTCAAAACCAAAGTCCATTTAAATGCCCATGTTTACATATCAACCAACTATGTATTAACAGTGTACAACAATGGGTCAACAAATGAATACATGGCATAAATTGAAGTTCCAAATTACTAAATTAACAAGCATGTGTTGGACAATTAGTTTTTTAATTTAATTAGAAAATATGTGTAGTAAATCAATTATTATGTACATGTAGTTTGAAAAATGACCCATATGAGTTGGACCATGGTAGCTATTGTTGGACCATAGACAGTTAGACTTATTATAATTAATAGAGATGCTATGGTTGGACTTTCTGTCAAATTTAAAGTACCGGTACTAGCCAATATGGACATTATTTTGGCAACTAAAAGATGAAATACAAAACCATATTCGGCTAGAAGTTCTAGGCACAATGTGAATACTACAATCTTGTAAAACATAAAAACACATTTTAGAGTTGTGTGATTTAATTCATCACCTAAAACAAGGCATGTGAGATGTTAGAAAATTAAGGCTACAAATAATAAAGTTAATAATTAAGTGATTCTTTTTTAACCAGGTTATTATAGTACACATTTACAAATATAGTACAAACTTCTAAGGTACGGTACAGCAGAACATGAGGATAATATGGTAAAATGCAAAACCACATGGCATTATCATCCAAACAACTGATAAAATCACAGTAACCCAGCAATGTTCAGATTATTCGCCGTCTTTGTTTGAATACAGCTGCAGTAGAAAAGAACTTCATTTATAATTGATTATGAAATCCATCAAAAATCAAAGTAGCTCCGGAACATGCATTACATTGTGCTTCCTAATTCATCACTCACACTAAACTAAAAGTGTACTATTCGATAATGTACCGAAATATGTAATGTTCTGTAGCTCTACATGAACATAGGGATCTACTTTGAATTTCATGTGATTTTAAATCATTAGCATATTAAATACACATTAAATTTACATAGAACCTATACATTTATGGGAGAGTTTAGTTCAAGAATCCATGCACCTTTTACAAGGATAGAAAAGGAGAACTAATAATAATCAAGATATCTTCATGACAGTAACTATCATGACTATTGTATTTTAAGCCGTTTTACCAGCATCAAAATAGACTTCGTCACTCCAAGGACAGTCCTGGCCTTGGTAACTTACTCAGAGCTCAGAGCACATTCTCAACTTCCTGATCAGAGTAAATTACCCAGGTTTATTCTGGGAGTATTTTTCCTGAGCTCAATTGGGTAAGTCTTTCTTGGTGAGGTTGACAGAACAATGAGAACATCCAAAGTGGCATAATAGACACATCATTTAATAAACAAATTAATGACATATATACCCCATCTCCTATCATCATGACAGCTACATGTAATAGTACTACTAGACTCTGCTAATATTACCAAATTTGCTGATCATAATAGACCTTGATATCTTCAAATGCTTCAACCAAGGATACTACAGGAATAGAGTACCATCATGAATTGTATTTTGTGGTGTTTATCCACTAAAACTCAAGGATTATCCTTAAATTGTTTTTTTTTTCAATGGATTAACACAATTATGTCCTTCAGTTGCACCATAGTTCAGTATAAGATCAGAATGAACATTCTGATCAAAAAAATCGGTGTACAATAACAACATAAATTAGGAGTATATTATTTTCGTTAGATTTTAATAAGTTGTCACTTTAAAAAAATAAACCACTTCACTGTAATATTAATTTGTGACACAATCTATCTAGTATAAAAGCTCTGAACATGAAACATGCGTAGGGCCGAACTTGATGTAAAAAGGGCAATCATTTTGTACAACACAAAATTAAACTTTCAGCCAGCGCAGTGTGGTTTATATGGGGTTAAAAAATTTGTATTCAAGTTAACCTCCAGTTGGCAAATAATTTCTTGAAAATAGGCTCGTAAAACTATCACTTTGATGCATTTTTTACCTTTTTAAAAATAAAAAGTCTGTAAAAATTGTGGGTGCTCCCCCCACCGACCGATTTTTCAAAATTTTATGATTTTGACAAAGTCGAAGGTCAGTCGCAGAGGGCAACACAACAAAAATAAAGTTCTTGGCCTAAATTTCAGCCCTGCACATTTTAAATAATATCTGGCACTTTTGAGTCTATATTTTATATAATGTTTAATCCCAAAGTATACAAACAAAGCAAGGTTGGTGCTTACGTCAATGGCAAAAATTATTAAATATTGACAAAGTGCATCACACAGCACTTGACACTACAAGTAGTACAACTACTACTACAGTGCATTTTCATTTCTTCATCATAAATATTTTACAAAAAGTGTTAATTGAAAGTGTTATTTTTACCTGGAAAATGTTAACCTTACAACCAACAGACTATGCTAAATTTAGCCAAGATTCAAGCTGTAGCTCAAGATGCAGTAACCATGGTAACAATTAGCAAACATACCAGCAATTTTGTAAAATACACTTGATTATGATAAGAATTAAATGTTCTGAATACAGATTTGAATTTTAAATTTTGTGACGAGAACGGCACAAAAGCTTGGAGAAGGTTTGGAGATACAAAATGCAAAAATTCAGTAGTTTTACATGGACATGCCGGGTTCAAGCCAACAAGGCTGTAATCTGATTTGGCACAGTAATGTTAGATGTGTGTGATAATATTCTAATAGTCACACTAGTGTGAAAATAACCTTCATTGAGATTGAACTTCAACTTCACTTCAATTAATACAGAGCTACATTTTGAAGCATTAATGGCCTTTAATGATTTGGTACATGTATGTATTGTTATACAGAAAATACAATAACAACAAAAATAAAATGTTGAGAGGAAGTTCTGGTGAACATTATTTTGAGGGGAAACTTTGACATGTATTAATTCTGGCATTTTCAATGAACAAATTACATTTTTACACTATCATTTGATACAATTTCCTTTGCCTGTTACAATGTAGTCCTGTTTCACTGTTTGTGAAAATATATTTACTAGAACTTTGTTTCTAGCCCCATATTATTATAACACATTATGCAAAGGTTTTAATTGCACTTTTTAATTTAGAAACAAATTTCTGTGCTGTACTGGTCATGTACGTCATAATAAAGACAAACTTTTCCAAAGTTTCACCTTTTGTTAGCTCTGGTGCTAGTTCTGGCTCCATGCTACATTCTCAGCCTACATAGTACATTGTACATGAAGTACTGCTACCCAGCTTATTAACTCAAATCAACAACTGATTTAGCCAGGAGCATGTTTTGCTGTGCTGCCAGTACTACAATGTACATGATGTAGGCACTTCACCTTAATCCAAAATTCAAATTTACAAAAATGATTCTTGCCTCTATCAAAAAGTATTCAACAAAAGGGGGATTTTCACCTAGGGGGACCAAACAAGGCTGTACAAATATTGCATGCTGTATCTCTACCCACAGCATATTTGGTAGCCTTGGTAAAACAAGTTCACTATAAAACAATTTGCAAACCTACAACTCAAATAAATATAACCAAGATGTGCCTTAAAATAGACTCTGTTTTAAAATAAACTGTAAATTGTACACATCACCATACTTTGCATCACCTGTGTGCAGACATCATAGCAATTTTCTCAACCTATCTCAGCGGGAGCAAGGTCTGTTTTGCGAGTTCTTGTACAGGTCACTTGTTTGCTCAGTGTGAGAAAACACAATCTTTCCATTTTCAAACAATTTGTTAAAGTAGGCAATAAAATTAGGGAAAACAAAAAGAGTCAAAATTAAAAATAGTTTTAAAAACACATCTATAGACAGTATGGATAAATTGTAACTTTGTGTTCAACTTTAAAATGTCCACGGTGTGGCGTTTTATTTCATTTTCACAAAAGATATTTTACCAGAATAATTTGGTTGTAATTTGTAATTCATGAAATATTTGGAATTCTTCACAAATTCTCATATCAGTACAAATGTACATGATGTAGAATTGCTAATTTTACTGGCAGATTTATAAAATAATGTGTAACACCAAAACCACATTTTCAAAACATGTACATAATATTATTTTATTTTGTTTCAAAAACAAACTGTTTGGTGAGTTGTTTCATCAATATTTTTCCCATACAATTTGTGTACTATTATAGTTGATACAACAGCCAGGTTCCATTCAAATTCAGACACAAAGCTCTGTTTTGTGATCCCGAAACATCAACAAATGTTAATTATTATAAAAGGCACACTCTACGTAATTACTCCAGATGATTTATTTAGCATTGATATTGAATGAGTAATTTAAGTATGGAGGCACAAGCCTAGTATTTGTTGTGGTTATCACGGGGTTATCAACACCTAATCAGGTGCGTGCTAAAGCTCACATTCCTGGTTCATGACTTCGAACTTTGTGGTCATTGGACCAGTACCACAGTCATACAGATTGTACATGTATGGCTTAATATTTGTGTAATTCAAGCAATACAGGAAACAATTGAACAGTCGATTGATTGCCATAAATTCATTATTGGATATATATAACCAACCAACCATGCATTTCCTGCTTGTCAAGTTGTTCCCTGAATTGAATTCATCATTTATAAAATTATACCAAAGTTTTGTGGTATTGGAACTCCAAAAGCTTGTTTACCACTTTACCAATGTTTTTCTTTAATAATTCGCTAAATTGAAAAGATAATCATGAATAGTGACCAAGGTGGCCAAGCTCTTTCAAACTTCCACTGGATGCAAGAACATCACACATTGCAATAGCTGCCCTATGTTTTAATCATGGTTTTTACCATCCTATCGTCTAAATCAAATACTGAACATAAAACATTGTTGTATCTGGCAGCTATTCTTGCACTAACCCCAGAAGCATGTTCACAGTATTCAACTGGGAACCGAGGTTCTCAAAATAAAGCCACAAGGTGGACAGGGTTGACATAAAGTATAAAATAGAAAGCCAATACAAGTTTTCTCCTGCTGAGACCCTTATGCCTGGCAGTGTTTTTCTTAGCACAAGTGAACCAACAACCTTTGTATAGATATTTTCAATTGTTTGTATTGCCATATCATATGACCGAAATTGGTGGCTACCAAACTTTTTCCCCTTGGGTGGTGGAGTACTTCACAAGGTATCAACGATGCAATGCACCTTGATCATGTTACTATTTGGTATTTGGATAAAACAATGAAAGTGTTTACTCATAGCAAGCTTAGTTATGAATGTAACAAGTAAACAAAGTTTTCGCTTGCAATCCATACAATCATTTCATATTTGCATACAACACCTGATATTTTAAATTAATCTAGACAAAATTCATGAACTTCCACAAGTATAACAACTTTCCTTTCTCTCATTATAAGAAGTAACAAATGCTATTTAAAAAAAAAAAAAATTGATTTGCAACAATGAACAAAATTCATTTTTAAAATCTTTTTTTTATTCTCCTTTTTCAAGGTCGCACTTTTACACATGCTGTGAAAAATTAAATATGAAAATAAAGCCATAGTCCTTCAACTGGAAATTTGAATATAACTGTTGATTCAATAATACCCTATTCAAACTCATTGACCTGCACAATATTATACAAGGTAAAATTAAATGGCTATTGTTCACAACCATTGCACACTGTCTGCACTATACAAGCTTATGTGTGCGTACAATTACAGCAATTTAAACTTTCACTAGACCAACTCTTGGACCGAAATCGAATGATAATAATTTTCTAGGTTTTTTTTTAAAGAAAAATAAGATGAAGGTTGAGGATTCAAAGAACCCTGATATTTTAGAACAATTCCATTTAGAGTAATCGACCATGAATGAGAGAACGATTGGGATCAGTGAAATAACAACAGTTTAAAATTGAAACACATACATAACATTTTTTTTCATATATCAAGGTGCAGCCTGTACACATATTGAAATGCAATTATATCCACCACAATATTATACTCTTACAATTGAAAAACCTCCCTACGGGCCTACGCCTGAATTCACATATGACCAAAATGATTTAACTTCTAACACTGAAGTTTCATCGCATTCATCCAGCCACATTGCTCAGAATTCATCAAGTACAACAAGTACAATTGTACATGATAAATCTGTATGAAGATTACACAAATCACCATTTTACGATTACAACTACACATAACTAGGTGTTCCCATGCTATTGTATGCATCATCATCGTCCTGAACAACATGGTCTGCGGGAGGTTGACCATACTCTGGGCTTTCAGGTGGTGGAGGTTGATCATATCCCCCTTGACTGTAGGGATCATTACCGGGATAAGTGTCACTGGGTGCATACTGGTCACTTGCGCTGGGTGTGTATTGGTCACTTACACTTGGTGGGTACTGGTCATCTTCTGGATAAAAACTGCCTGAATTGTTTGGATACATAGCATCTCCATCACTGGGATGCGAGTTTCTTGAGTCATTATAGTACTGATCTTCTGGATATTGGGGCTCTGGGTTCCTGTAATTGTCCGGTTGTTCATAGTTACTATCTGATTGTCCGTAATCTTCAGGATTATATTGACCATAGTTTGTATTGGGGGCTGGGGAGGAGTAACCATCTGGCCTTCCATAATTATCATTGTAATGTCCATAGGGGTCTGGATTGCCATAATTGTCAGGATTTCCATAGTTGTCTGGCGGTGGTGGATTGTCATAATTGTCGGGGTGTCCATAATTGTCATGATCAGGCTGATTATCTGGATAGTAATTGTCAACAGAAGATTCAGGGGGAGATCCTTCCTGTCCATCAGGTCTGCGATCAGGGTAACCATATGGTTCATAACGTTCACCGCGTCCTGTGTCCAAACCACTTGGGTAGCTGCCTTCATAACCTTGGTTGCTAAAATCTTGATCATCGTAAGGACGATCATCACCATAACCTTGAAGACGATCATCATAACGAGCTGGTTCTGGGTATCCGGAATCTACATTATATTCCTGAGTATATGGTTTTTGATCAAGGTCTTTGCCATCATAGGGGCTGTAATCTGTGGTATCATACGGAGACTTGCGATCATAATCTTCATCTTGATGAGAAGGAGGATAGGACTGTCCATCAGGGGGATAACCATCTGTTGGGGCCATGGTTTCTTTCCACCATGTTCGTGGATCAACACCATCAGGAGACCCAGTCCGTTTTTCACGAGGTACAACATCAGGATCATCATCACGATCAATCCAACCATCAATTGGTTGGGACTTTTCTGATTTACTAACTTCAGCCGATACACTGTAAGCAGCCTGACTGTAAGCCTTGGGTTCCATGGCAATGACTGTAGTGGTTCCAGCAGGTTTGCGTTTGGCAGACTTGGTTGATTTGCGTCTCATACAACACCAACATATTAATGCGATGACGAGGATTATGATAATGAGACCCGCTATCGCAATACCTATTATTATTGGCAGGTTGTCGTTTGTAGGCTCACCACCAGGATCAGTTCTTTCGAATGGTGGTGTGACACCTGTTGGTATTGGCTTTCCAGCTATAAAAATCATTGCGGTCCCTTCTCCAACCAAACTATCATTGTCAGTTACTAAGCATTTAACAGTTTTACCATGGTCTGATTCTTCTGTCTTTGTAACACGAAGAGTTGATTCAAATCCTGCAGTTGATACAGTGTATCTGTCGGATGACAACCCTTCAACCTCCCAGTTGAAGTTGTCAAGCGGCGTGATCGTTTCACTAGTCGCAGTACATACAAATGATGCGCTTTGGCCTTTTTCTACCTCTCCGGGAGAGTTTATAGTAACAGCCGGAAGCGATGTAAGTTTTATTGGTGGCAAACTGCACTCAGTGTCTGTAAGATCATTGAAATAAGTACTGCTAACAGAACATGTGAATATGGAACCTTCATCCCCGAGGACTGGGGTCATTTCATATTCCATCCTGCGCATCCCTGCGGAATCTGGAGCCATCCTGCCTTGTACAATTTGAGTGTTTTTGCTCCACTCTAAGTTCACTGGTGGATTTGCTATTTCAGACTCGCATGTCAGAATTGTTGGTTGACCTAAAATAACAATTGTTTCAGTTTGTGAATTAGATGGATTGATACATTTGGGGTATAGAGTTGTGTCTGGTCTGTATCTGACTTCCAAAGTGGCAATACCGCTTTCAATTTCCAAATTTCCATTGCATCTTCCATCATTACCTTTTGGACAAATGGCACATCTGAACTCGCCTCCATTATCAGCTCCTTCAGCGGAGGTTAAAAATAATTCAAAAATATAAACCCTCGGTTCTAAAGGGATAATGCTTATTGTCAATTGGTACCTTTCTGAGGCTCCATCTCCGATCAAATTGTCCAGTTCTTGAACTCGCAAATTGCCATCATCAGAAACAATTGTGGTGCCGAGTAACCACGAAACAACGTGTGTATCTCTATTTAGATATTGTACATTGCAGCTCATGAAAACTGCTTGTCCTTCATCCTTCGTTTGATTTGTAGGCAGGGGCTCAACAATAGCTGGATCCTGTGCAGAAACTGTCACTAGATAATAAGCTAAACATAGCGTTAACACTGAAGTTTTTAAAGTTGCCATTTTCGGATATTTTTCACAAAACGAGTTGTACTGCAACAAATTTTAGCATGCAGTGCATCACTGCTCCTCACGGAAACTAAAAATGCTTCCCTTCGTTTCCACACAGCGTTGTTTTCGTTTAATTTCGCATGTCAATTTTTATTTGATTGATTGGGTGAGTTTCTAGAAGCAAATCCAACAATTCTCCAGAATATTTAAAAATTTGCTTTTTGAATTAATGATCCTCAAATAATTATTAAGAACATTTTTTTATTTTTACAAATTAGGATAAAGAACAAAAAAATTGGAAAAAATGACCATGTCTTCAGTAAAATTCAGTTTGTTGCGCAGATTTTTATAGTCAACAGTTTTTTCTTTTCAAACACTGATAAACCTTTTTTCACGATACTAATTTTTTTATTTTGTCTTAATATTTTGAATTTACTTAAAAATGTGTAAATTTGGTTGTAAATTAAAACAAGAATAACTGTTAATAATAATTTTCAATTTTTTTATATTTAAAAATAAATAAATATAGATACTTGTTATTGCTTTAACGTTTTAGCAAAAATAATAAACTGGAATATTTTTATTTATGAAAACTAACTCCGCCTTTTTTGCCTTATACGGTGTCTATCTAATTACATCTATTGTTAAATGCTTGTGTGAATCAGGAAGAAAACATGCGGAAAAGTCTTCAACCCACTCATGAATGAAATAACTCTGATTTTGATGCATGATGATGAACATGATGAATGAATGACTCACGGGTTGGGAGTGCCCGAACTCCCATGCATTTACTTTAATAAAATGTTCAAGTACCGTGTTATATAAATCATAATATTTTACTGAAACACCCCCCCCCCCACAAAAACAGAATAGAAGTTTTAACACTTGGCGATTTCCCGGGGTGATTCACCAATAGCTTTTGATAGCATTTGCTACTTTTTTGCTCTTATAACTCTATGTTGAGTTTCCCGTCACATTTTTGTTCAGCTCATAATGAGGCAACCATTTCATTATTCATTATTTGATTACATTTCATTATTGGACATTATTTTAGATGTTTGACAGTACCAAATCATAGAGTTATAGTTTGATCATCTTTATAGATGTTTTTCAACAGATTGAAAGAAAACACAATTT
>JAUMTS010017802.1:0-11463 GCA_032273385.1 Ophiopholis aculeata | reverse complement strand
CAAAGATAGGCAAGGGGCAGCCTACATGTCTCAATCAACCTAATTATTTGTCCTGAAGAAGTCAGAGATACTCCTGAAGAAAGTTTGACAGTTTATAACTTGTCCGACTGCGAACCCGTTTCAACCTTATCAATTGTTATTGGAGAGGTTCGGTTTTCTTTGCTAGTATGTACAGAAAATGATGATCAGAATTACAACTATGCACAGATTTGACTTAAGTCAATATGTGATATGATCTGGCAAAATAAATCTAACCTTGCAATTGTCAATGTCTGGATACCCCAAAATAGATGAAATAATGTCTTTTGTTTCCTATGTTTTTTGCAATCATTCAGCTACCCATACCTTTGGAACCAATTGATCAAATTGAATTGTGTTTTCTGCAAAACGCGACGTAAAATTTTAAAAGATGCATACAATCTAGTTTAAAAGTGAAAAGGGACTCTGACAGACTACAGACTCATTTTACTTGATCACATCTCATATTATGAAAGCCTGATGCACACTACAATAAGTTTGTGGTTAATATGTCTTTCATTTATCTAGGTAAGAACCTATTTTTATGTTTTAATTTGCATTTTTTTTTTTTTGTTTAACATATTATCACCCACTGAATCAATATGTTCAGTGTATAAGTAGTACTTAAGTCCAATTTATGAATATTGTTTTTGCTTTGATTTGCCATGTTAGAATAACAAAATAAGCTTTTCCGATGCAAGAAAGTTGAAGAAGAAGCTCTGAATTTACAGTCCAGAAGGTGTCATTCACTTTCATTGGCATGCAGGCCTAAGTCTTTAGTGTTTGTTATGAGTATGAGTTTTAAACTTTTCAATAAAAGTTAATTACTGGCATCCATGTTTGTGTGTGAGTAAAGGGTGAATAATGTTGAGCAAAGTGTTTGGTGCTGCAAAAAGGGCTCAACACATAAACTAGACAGGGACTTGGATTTGATTAATACATTTATCAAGCTAGTAACTTTTACTTAAAAGTATCTAAGTACCAGATATTTTTGACTACATATTTGTTCATAAGTCCTTAATGAATTATCAAGTTATATTATGCATTCTATCGAATTTACCTGATGTTTCACTTCTTGCTATGAAATCCTAGATGTTGCTGATTTTTATAATAAGCAATTGCATCATCTGGTTTCCTGCATTGACATTTCTCATTTCTTGTACTCCTGGTACAATGACCCTTTCGCAGTGCAAATATAGGTAGAAAAGTGGTTCATGTTTTTAATAATTTGCTAATTATGTTATGATCTAGGCAAAACTGTGTAAATTTGGGAGTAAAAACATCCAAAACTGGCAAACACTTTCTTTTAGAAAGTGAAGAAATAAATGTTGTTAAATCTTGCCATCTAAGCGTTATGATCTACCAGTAGTACTATCCTTACAAACAGGGTAATGTTAAAAAGATAGTATTCATAATATGAAAACCAAGGATGCCACTTGGTGTAGACAAACAATACTGAAACAGCTCAAAGAGTCCAATAAGCGAAGCGTGAAACACAAGAGGAGCGCGTAAAGGCTGGGGTCCAGGGGCAAAGCCCCTTGTGGGGTCCCCGAAACCTCATGAGTTTTAGCACTTTCAAAGGGTATTTGTGGCCTTAAATGAACACACACTGCCTTGTTTTTCACTGTGTTATCCTACTAAACAACATTTACCAAGTCCAGAGATAACAACATTCCAATTTGCAAAAGGGGGATCATTTTTGCTAAGTGTTAAAAAACAATCAAAATTCTCTGCGACTTGAAACCTCCCGTCACTACACCTGCGGACCTACTGGTGACTGGCAAGTCACTAGAGCACCACCTGAGTGGAGTCACGAATTTAATCGAAACTATCAATACATGGTGAAGTTGTCTGAGTAGGTGCCCTTTAACTCTAAATTCAACAAAATATAATTTTAAAATTAGCAGTTTCACATCAGGGTAGCTGTTATTGTAGGTTGTTCTAATAAATATTTTACTAACTATACATTGGTATGGTCTTCTTGTCAGAAAAAAACCATTTCAATCTCAACATTGAAAGCTGACAGAAATCACACTTCAAATGGGCAGGTTTCACTTAATGCAGATTATCTGTCATTTTAGCTCGTTGTATTCAAAATCAACATTTTAAGATTTTAAAAACATCAAGCGTATTTCAAACATAGGCAATAAAAACATGTTTCAGACACACCAATCAAATCTGTCAGTGGAATATGCAAGCCTGACTATCAAAGTGAGAGTACATTAAAAATATGTCGCCAAAAATCAACACTTAAAGCTTTTAAAACATCAGGTTGCTCTCAGGCATGCTAGAAATTTTATGAAGCCAGAACATTTTTTAGACTTATCCATCAAATCATTTGATCTCCTACACATGCCACACAATAAAGGTGACTGCAGGTTCATAATGTTTCACCAAGCTCAAGAGTCAACACATAAGTTTTTAAAACACCTAGCATTTTTCAGCGACCGCATAGGAAGTTTTCAATGGTAACTTGTAATGTGTGCTTTGTTTGATGTGCACTATTCCACAGCTTATTATATCATCGCATGACTAACGACCTTCATGTACAGTGATTTTATGACCAATTATGCAGTGCTACCCTGGAAGTGGGCACTTACCAGGCACCTTATATTATGGTATTGCCTGAATTTATGCCAAAACTGCATGGAATACAGGAGTGAGGGGGTACTTCAACAAAATAAACCAGACAGGTTTAGTATCCTGGGAAATGCTAATGGTGCTATAAATGTATCAATGGATTAGCCACTCCTAGTTCATACCATTATAATAGTAGGGGTAGAAAATCACTGCCAAATGCAGTGACTTCAATTTCTTCCTCCCCACCAATTAATCCTTAACAGAGAAACAAAGGATAGCTGACAATGATCTTTCTATGAATGGTGCTGATACATGTACATTTGTGACTTCAACCTGCATTCAGGGAGATATGAAAACTCTACAGTTGATTAAAACAGTTTGATGGGAGAAACAATATACTTCGATGTTTTGTTTTAGTTTTGAAAGATGCATTTATAAAGAATTAGGCTTTTGTTGATATCATATTATTTAAGTACAATGAAATAACTTTTACCCTTATTACCTGACCCATAAATCAATGAAAAGCAAAATGAATTACTTAATATTAAAGCTAAGTTTACAGGGGAAATAATTGCATATTAACACCATGGTAAATCGGTGATGTGCTAAACATGTAAGATATCAAATCAAAAACGGTTTCTTCAAATTAAACACACACAAATTAAAATTACCAAGAAACGCCATACTGAAAATAAAGAACAGTCATTAACATCTTCTTTTACTGAAAATGAAGATTGTTTTTGCAAGGTTACATTGATTGAATCCATTAGTTTTCATACAAACGAAGAATAAGAGAATAATTTCAATACCGTGAAAATTTTATTGGGCCAAGTTTGTCAAGCCTTGCTTTTGGGGCATTGCAGAGACTTTGTACAGCTGTTACCATTGTGAATTAAACAGGAGGCCTGGTTCCTTAATCACACTTGCACTACAGCGCTCACTCAAACAATCCAGAAAATCTTGTTATATACAGGTCTCAAATTAACCCAGATTGCTTCACATTTGTGACCCGCTCCTTCAAAACCCGCCGTGAGTGAGGATATTTTTTTTCTTCTGATTTGTTGGTCTATAAAATGCTGAAATTACAAGCTTTAAAATGAGTTATCACTTGTCATAATTGTTTAAAGTTTTGTCCTTGAAAAATCAATATTTTTTGTTTTCTATTGACTTGTGACAACTTTATTGAGCTGTATTTCCGTAAGTGTAAGTGTAATGGCGACTCACAGCAGGTTTTGATGGAGCAGGTCACATTTTAACCAATGTTGATATACATGGATTTCAAATTAAGCCAACATGCTTCACATGTTAGCTCAACAATGAAATAAACGGATTTAATTTCAGCCAAATTGTATCACATTTTAACCGCAAACAATGTAGAAATAAACAAATACATGGGCCTCTGCATCTTGATTTGGTATTTTTAAATTATCTTCACACATACAAACTTGAAAATATAAGACTTCTGGTTCCACTTTAAGAGCTTGCAAATGTGGATTAACTCTTCAAAAACAAGGGTATATCATCGCTTTCCTCAGTATGTACACTAGAAAAACACCTTCATACTCAGAATGTTTGAACATAGCTACAAACACTCTTAACTTTCAGCTAAAACAACTTTCAAAGTATGCAAAACCCAAGGCCAAAAAGGGGTTTTGTGCTAATGCAATTTAAAAAACCTTTTTTGTAAAACTATGTTAAAGAACTTTTTAAACTACTGAATACTCAACATTTGGCCTGGTATAGTTAACAAGTATAAAGGTTAAAGATCTCATAACAAATCTTTTTAATGCACCCACACCATCCAACAGATTATAATTATTTCACTACACCATGATTGTACCAGCACTTCCTTAACCTTTTATATGCTGTAATATGATCATATGAAGATGTGATACTGCTGTCCTGGATTGACAGTTTTCTTAGGAGTCTGCAAGCACATGTGAAATCACATTTGCTGTATAGAAATGTGATCATTATGTGGTCCTTTATCAGAAATTGTCACAAAACAGGATTGGTTACTTGAAAAAAGAAGCAAAACCTTTTTTCTTTCTGCAAAATGAACTTTTTGGAGAGCCTAAAGTATGAAAAATACATTAATCTTTTAATACCTCTTTAGTTAGATTATTTATGCACTGCTTTAAATTAAAGATGTATGCATTATTTTTTTTTATTTTTTAGAATACAGATTCATGTGCATTTGATAGATATTTAAATTTGAAATTGTGTTTGAATCCATCAACCCATTTTGATGTAAAAAGCACTATTGTATATTCCAGTTGCCTATACTTTAATATGAAGGTTCAATTATGGCAAACATATTTTTGTTTAATTGGTGGTTTGTTTTACTTATATCTTCCAAAGGAGCATATTTCAGCTGAAAAATTCCTCAAGGTTATAAGAAACATATGAGCTTTCTTTGTATACTAAAGCACATAAAGTTTACAAAAATCTGACTGAGCTCCTTTAACTTGCAATTCTCAGAAGCATTAATGGTTATCTAATTACTATGTAAATGAACCAACAAAATTACACATGTCTTGGTTTCTCAAAACACTAGAAACAGTTCAGGCAGAAAATTAACCAATTAAATCTGTAAATTTGTTTTATACAATGGGTGGGTTCAAAGTACTTTTTTCAATGTAACCAGGAACATTTATGGTACAAAATCTCACTTTAATTATGTATAGGACTATTTCTAGCTGCATTAAAAAGCCCTTTGATTTACAATAATTTATATTGGGTTTTATGTTTTCTTCAAACTAGAATTAATCAAGTTCAATTAGGGCCTACTCCACTGATTTAGAAAAACAATTTTACTCAAAGTTCTTTAATTAAAAACGGAAATGGATGTAGAAGACAGATCTGTTCATCTATTTGTCATAGAAAGAGCTATGAACAATGCAAGTTGGGACCTGTCTATGTTATTTTGACAACTTGGCAGAAGGAGATTAATGAAGATGCAATATTCTTGCATCATTGAGCTGGCATCATTGTAGGCCTGGCAAACTGCTTTATTCAGCTTTGATACCACTTCAATGTATTGATTGGTACACACCAACAACAAACAAAGGTATAAAGTGTCTCTGAAATGGTTTATGTACTGATAAATATGCAGAGGTGGAACTTGAGGATGTCAAGATGATATAACAAACAAAAATCAGAGCAAAACAATCCTAAAATTGGGAAACTTTGTGAAACTCCTATTTTTGATGCACGACTCAGTGCTGATCAATACATAACCTTGAACAACAAACTGCTCTATAAAAATTATAATTCGGTCACAATATTATATATTAAGGGCAAAGGACTTTGACAATTGAAATATCTGGTTGTTTTGTAGTTTGAACTCTACAGCTAAAAGGAATTTACAAAGACCAACAACTTCTGACATATCTACATTGAGTGCATAATAGATAAGATTTAAAAGTGAGATATATTGCTTACAAAACTGCAGTAGCTGGATTCATTCGCTTGCCATAAACAATTGTTGGAGTATACCAATATACTACTGGGTCAGCTGTTGGCAGTGTTTTAAATATTCAATTTGGAATTAATTTAATTTCAAGCAAAACTTAAAGCAATCAATATCAGTAGGGTACATATACGTTAAAAAGTTAGCCAGCACATTGAATGGGTCCAAGTGACTCAACTTAATAATAAACCACATATCTCACTGCATATGAAGTACATAAATACCACAATTTAGTCTCTTGACATTCAAGACCATCAAAATCAAACCCTAACACTGAGTAATAAAAGCAACTTTTCCAAATTAATTTGAAAACATTATGTAATGAAAGTATTTAATTTCTTGCACATCAGGGACCTGTGTTATTGGACAAGCGTCTATCTGATCTCTAAAGTCATACAATGCGATCACGCAATATTACAGCTGCCATGAAAGGAAAAACAATGTTGAAGAAATCACCACTAAATCAGATTTCTGTACATTTCAATGATACAAGAGAGGACAAATGATTAGTAAATTACCAAGTTTCATAATCCAATCAAGAACCTCTTGAGAAATATGGCATACTACAAGTATGATCCCCTAAAACTGTGAAATATTTTCATTTGTCATCATAGACAAAGCAATCATATTTTCCCATAGGCAATTATATATTTAAAGCACCATAATAGTGAGATCAACTATTGACTGCTTTAATACAACAGACTGAGACAGAGTTATGATACATACTGGTAGCTTTTATTGTTCTATTCAGGTGGGAAAAAGTTATCCAAAATTGCCACTATCTATTGTTTTAGAAAATACGGTTATATTAATCAGGTCAATCCTGGGACGTTGACTTAGACTCTGAAGTTGTATAGGTGTTTACTGCCCTTAAAACCCCCTTTTCAGCTTCAAAGACCCCCATTTATAAGTCCATTTTTTCAGCTCAAAGGAGCCTAGTTTTACTTTGCAACCTGTTTTTGGTAAACTTGTTGGTGCAAATAATACAGTTGTGTCAAAAACTTAGTTCCAAAGTACCAATTTTGAAAACTAATTGTGAAAGAATTTAACAATTGCAATTCAAGATATCTAACTCTTAAAGCAGTTCCAGAGAATTATTTTTTCTAAGAAAACTGTGAAGTACATTCTAAAAATTAAAAGTTAAGAAAACAATAGCATTATCTGTAAACAATCACCAAATTGAGCTTTCAAGTGCTACATAAGAAGGCAACTGCAGTATCAGCTATAGCTCATTGTATATGTTATCAAATGATAAAACAGTAGCTTTGTGTCTATACTAAGACGTCACCAGGTCTACGAATGATGCTGTAAGATTACAACTTACACATAGTTAAAGGCAGTACATGGCCCAGTAAAAAGATTTAATTTGAGTAGTAGTTCATTGAAGCGGTAACTGTACATTTGAATCGTAGTAAGATGGTTTCAATATATATGAGGATTATTAACCTGTTTGTTTTTTCCAAAGTTTTATTTGTATCAAAGCGTTTTTTACAGCTCAGTTTTATGTAAAACTTGTAATAAATATTCATATTATTAAGATGAAAAAATAAACACAGTACTAAGTTTGGCCTATCTTCTCTTATTAAGATTTACCTCAAGATTATAAGATACTTGACTTGAAACAGGAATAAATGATAAAAAATAATTTCGTGTCTTTAAAATGGCAAAGAAATAGTCAAATTTGGGCAGATATATTTATCATTTAAAGGATTTCTTTGTTTATAACATTAGTTGATTTGCATCTTACTTGTTAACATAGAGGCTATCAGAAAATTTTGTAAGCTGAAATTGCTATACATGGCTTAAACTTGAGATATATGCAAAATTGTTTCAACCATATAGACTTGTGACAGTTAATAAACCACATGCACCGTTTAGGGTTCAATTTAAGATAGCCATACAATAGGTGGTTATTGAGATAATTGTTGACAGCTGACTGATGATTAACCTTGATTGCACGCATTGTGTTCTACTTTTGTATGAAAATAGGAAAACAAAAACTGTTTTTGGTGAGAACATATTACAATTACATACATGACTTAGCAAAGATAATCGGAAGGGGAGGAAAACAGGAAATAGAAACCGTTTTTGGTTAAAACAAATTCCAAATTTATATGAATTACTCTGTGATAATAGTCGGGAAGGCGGCACTTCCATAGTAACATAGGTACATTCTGAAAAACATTCAAGTAGGAACCCCTCCTAGTTAATTTTATGTTCTATACCTCTGCAATATAGAAACAATGGTTGCAACTGCATTTCCAAAGAAAACATAGAAAGTTTGAAGCTGTTCTTGCAAATTATGATAACTGAAGCAGATTGTGTAATACTGTACTATGGATGTATCATGAGATACCATACTAATGTGATTTATTTGCATCAGTTCAATTCACCAGATGGGCATACTATCATTTACAGTTATCTAAGCAAGACCAAATTACAGTTTAATTGGACCATTAGTCACTTGGGACTTACATTTTACTACAATTCTTAAAGGATGTCTTGTTACAATGTTCACACATTTCTTGGTCATTTAGTACTTAAAAGATTTTTTTTCTTTTCATTTTCTAACTAGTTTACTTGCTATGATCAGCATTTTCTTAGTGAATACTTCTTTTGACTTTTGAAGAACTAAATATAATGTTGGCCTACTTCCTCATTGTAGTGGACTGAATTGGACTATTTTCTGAGGCAGTTTTTGTTCTGCGTATGTCTGATCTTAACTGTTATTTTGTAACACTAATTTCATCACAGGTTTTTAGTGAAAGTTGAGTTTCAAAGTAGCCTGTGGTTCAAACTAGCAGCTGAATGGGTTTTTTCATTTTATTTTTTTTAAATCAGTACCAAACTATTTCATCTTTAGAAGTGCATTTTATGCTCGAGGAGGAATGTTGTTAACAAACTCTATTCACTCTTTACCCATTGTCATATGAAAGAGGGTCACATACTTTTAGCTATATTCACAAAAAGCTGATCGTGATAAAGAATGTTATTAATCAGAAAGACTGATGATTCATGCAATTTCAACTTTTTAAAATACAATTTCACCTGCCATAAGTGACAAATAAACTCTTTGTCAGTTTCACTGGTTGTGTGGAATGAGTTGAAGAGTTAATTTGGAGTACAGATTTTTAAGCTGTCTTTTTTTAAATTTCGTGCAGACATTGCAAGTTTCTACAGATGCATGATTGATCCATGCCATCATAGTGTTTGTATGCCAAAATACGTCATGGTGCATGCTTGTCACCAGTCTTCTATACCATTTCACACTATTAACAATTGTTGCAATAAAATACACTTTGTCAAGTACTTATCTTCCTCTATCAAGTTTCCTTTGTATATCTCAAGTTGCACCCTTAAACAATGCAAATAATTTGAGTGATTTACTGTCATAATTGTAGATGAAACAAAAGTAACACAACCAAGTTTCCCTTGTTCAAAGACTAAAGTTAATTGGGATATTCATATCACAGAACAGGTTCAAATTTGTTTGCTAGAGAGCCATTAAGAAAAAACAATAATGTCAGTCCTATTGATGCCACACACTGCTATTTTGAAGAAAATCCACTATTTTCCTTTCTGCCAGTGCAGTGTGCCCTTGCAATTTGTCAATAATGAAAACAAGGTATAACAGATTTTGATAGATTTTTGATGAGGCCAGAAAGCTATTTGTATTATTCATGTATTTCAAATATTTCAGGTGTATATCATCTCTTGAGATTTTGTTATGTACTACATCGCCGATGATGACATTCTCACAATTGTGAATACTTGAATAAGTCACAAATCAGATATAAAGTTAAAATGATCTTTCAAAATTAGGTCAACATTTGCTAAAGTCACAGTTTATATTATTGATTCTTCTTGCAAAATATATCAAATAAAGTAGCTCTATAAGCTTTAAAACAAATGCATAGTTTTGGGTTTTAAACTCATCTTTTGATAGATTGGCTTTGTCACATATTGTATTGATTAAGATTAAGACCCAATTTATGTGCTTTAATGTGTTTCAATTCCCACTGTAAACTGTCTTAACTTGCTATTGATGAATATCATGTAAATCACAAATCTCTGTCTGCTTGTGTGTTTAATTAGGTAAAGCTGCTAGGAATGGAATTGGGCCATGGCTCTACCATATCCAGGTAGTGCTGCCCCAATTGTCTTTGCTTTGGGGTCACAGATCTGGGGCAGTTTTTGTTCCTGATTTAATTTGCATTTATATTGCTGCTATGATCACTTATTTGTTTGAAATATTGGTTCTGATATTTAGTCAATTCTGAACGGGTCTCATCCATATGTGTTTCATAGCTAAGCTAACTATGCATAAAGTATAAAAGCAGACATGCTTATTTAAAATAGCCTGACAAGGGAATTGTTTAACTTGAGTACTTAACTTTGGCTCATTCAGTTAATATTTACACAGGCTTCTAGATCAAAGTAGATGATTCTCATCTAAAGGGCTTCTCCAGTTTTTGGAAGATATATGCTGCACAATTTTTTAAAAGCAGCCTTTGAAACAGATTTTTCCCTGAAATATGAAGGCCTTCAGAATAAGCTGAAAAAAATCATGATTATTTAGTTAAAACTTGAGCATAAGAACAGGAACTAGGTTAAAGGGGGATCTTAGGTGCAGGTTACAACACCCTGTAAAAAAGACTTACAAGGAAAAAATAAACATTTTCAAGATGTTAAATAAATAAATATGGCTTAAATTTGTTATTGACTTTTACAAATGATGACCCTAAAGCCATGACAAATGTTCTATGGCAGTCCAAACGTTCATTAAAATGCATATATGTGACATGAACATGAAGGGAAATGAGTTACTTTTGCCAATTTTCAATTTTGATTTTCAACAAAATCTTATTGTCTATTAAAACTGCTACACTTTGATCCGAATTCCATTGTAATCGAACATCTGGTTTTAGAGATATGACAATTTGTTGATTTTCCTGATTTTACAGGGCAGAGCTACATCATGCCGGTGAAAACAATAATTTGCCGGTGAAAACAAAGTGCACAAATCAATTTATTAGGCCACGCCACATTTCGCCTTCTGAGCAGCCAGTGCGTGATGCTCTGCGCTGAGTGTGTGCCTGGAATGTTTTATTTTTAGATCACTTGTTGCCAAGTAATTTAGCTCAAGAAATCAGATGTCCGCAGCCGCCTATTTAAAACATAAGAATGTACCACCTTTATTGAATCCAACTCATTATACACTTGATCATGTCCTATTTAAACTGTATTTCTGACTTACATTTCATCCTCATACTTTTTTGGTGGAGCCAAGGCAACAATCAGTCTCAGTTTTCCATGGCCCTAGTGAAGAGAAATGGATGATGAAGAGAAATGGAGATTAAACATGGGGAGATTAAACTTTGTATTCTTACTGT